>JAUMHE010000072.1:11751549-11787413 GCA_032359235.1 Enteromius mattozi
CTTGCTAATATCATGCTCACTGCATAATTCAGAGGCATTTTTCATTCAAAAATATATAACACACACACACACACACAAGGACATCTGGATGAAGTGGATCCTTTCCTACAATCAATTAAAACACAAAACCTCCAAAAGCATCCAAACATCAGCGATGAAGAAGGTCTTTAAGTTCAACACCTGCATGAACAGCTTGTGAATGATTATGTAGTGCACATAAAGACATTTTCCAACCAGACGAGTATCAAAACAGTACACTAGTACCATCTGATATCAATTTGGCATTTATCTGCTACAAAAAACAATGAGGATCTCAAATATAGTGACTGAATGAACCAATTCACTAACATCAATCTCAGTGCTTCATATGAGAGTGAGATGAGAGATGTTTTAGGACAGAGCATTTGATAATTGTTTTTCTTGACTGTGCTGTTTATAGCTCCACATATGAAATAAAAAACTAGCAATGTAATAATTTCTCAAGTGTCACTGCTTTTAGTTAGTTGCTCCCAACACAGAATAATTGTTTTGAAACCTAGTACATGAGCATTAACAAAATAAGACAAATTATTTATTTTAAGTTCTGTAAATAAAAGGGCTTAATGTTACCCAAAAGTAAGATGAGGATATTCCTACTTGATAACTCCAAACTCCAATCATGAATATTTTTCAGTGCTAACAAAACAGCAATGAAAGATTTAGCTTTGCAGGTGTTTAATTACCAATCTCCTAGCAACCACACTACAGAGTAAACAATGTCATGCTAGCATTTGTTTTGCAGGTGTACAATTATTAACAGAGAGGATAATTTACTGTGTTTTACTCTGCTCTCTCTACAAACATTTGCTAAAAAGATTCATAAACATCACATGTAGGAACTTTAACTCACTGATTCAGTTTTTCCCCGAGCTAAAATGTTTATCATAAACTCTGTATGTGCTGCCACGTTTGAGTTACATCATAGACCTTCAGCAAAAAAAATCAGATGTTCGGATTTCCACTCAAGTTCTAAAGCTGGAAGTCTGATATCAAGCGGCATTCCATTATATTTCTCCAAGACTTTCTGAGTTAAATGCAATGCAGCACAAGCACTCAACACCAGACGTCAAGATGGCTCGATGCTAAAATCTCTTTAATTGCAGCATCTACTCCCGCTAACATATCCTCCGAGAGCAATTTGGCGTGTCTCATTGCATGCTATTGTGTGGATTTCACAAATGACATAATGCAAAGACTTAGACAGGAGAGACAAATGCACCGTGCCCACTTACAAGCCACATGCTGGTTGAGAGCTAATTTGCATATATGACTACATTATACCTCGCATCCACTGGCTATGTGACTCTCATGGGTTTTGGGGATGAAGGAAAATGGATGTCCCATAATGATACTTTGTTTAAAAAGTTAATCAAACATGTATAGTACGTTTGTAGCCTCCCACTGTGTATTATAATGAGCCTGCGCCTCCTGTTTATTGCAGTCAGGCTACTTAGCAAAAGAAACAGGGGCATTAGGTCAAGGGAACTTGAGGTGAAGGCTTTATGCTCACTTTTGCATGAAAAATGATGTGTCTTTGGTGTTAATGTGATTTAAGGGAAATTATTTACATTACAAAGGTCATATATGCCTGGTTTCAAGGCAAGAGGCTTAAATGGGAGTTTGGATGCCGAGAGGAAACTAGAAGAAATGCCAACTTCCTTACGGGGGAAACTAGCATGAAGGTCTAGTATTTTCACAGCCTAAATATTAAGTTTTCAACCTTAAATGATCCATTAGTTAACAAATAATTACATAAAACTATTTAAAAATATTTAAGTGTTATTTTAAATAACTATAGTGTGACATGTTTTTTTTTTTTAAATGAATAAATAAATAATAGTGCTGTCAAATGATTAAACATGATTAATCACATTCAGAATAAAATATTTTGTTTACATAATATATGTGTATACTGCGTATATTATGTATATATAAATATAATCACATTTATGTATGTAGGTAGTTGATGCATCAATATGTCTTATGGTGTGACAGCAAAAAAAAACAAAACAAAAAAACAACTAATTGGAACATTGAAGATAAGCCTCTCTCAAAAATTAAGATAATTTTTTTTTCGTGTTATTTATATGTAAAGTTTTCCCTACATGTCACACCATAGGACACAGTCAGATTTTTATTTGTCAATTATCCATATATTAAAGAAAAGGTTTTTTTATATTAAATATACATGTAAATATGATCAAAATAAATGCATCTGTTTGTGTATATATATATATGTATATAGATAGATACATAACGAATATACATTCACAGCAAACATTATGTAAAAAAAACATTCATTTTGGATACAATCAATTGCGATGAATCATTTGACAGCACAAATAAACAAACAAATAAATAAATGAAATTCTTTTAGTTTACTATTTCTGTTTTTAAAATGATTAAACAAATGAAAATTCTGGCCTTAGAGAATGCTGTAGTCTGAGTCAGATCCATGTTTAGAAAGCAATGAGCAGGATGAAACACTGACACCCAATTAATCTGACGGACATCAACTTAATCAAAAATGACTAAACCATCCCAGGAAGTGTCAGACTTTTCTTTGACTGGAAAGGACACAATGAGAAAAGGAGGGAGATGGCTGTTTTTCTCCAACAGTCCCTGCAGTTTCTCCCACCAGGTGATTGCAATGAATCAGTTTGCATTTGGATGCACCAATTGTTATGTTGTTGCTCATCGTCTTGTTCATTTACAGCCTGACAGCAAAAGGCATTAACGAGCAGTCAGGCTTGTGGAATGATGCTGCTTGAGAAAAAAAAACAAAAACCTGAGGCTGCAAACAATGCTGACTTGACGATTCAGACTCTAAAACAAAGTGAAGCCGAAGTTAGATCACATACAGCTGTAGATAACTTTGACATCAGTGGAATCATTATTTATAATAGGCTGCATAAATCTTTGAATTTCTCTCTGGAAAAAAAAAAAAAAGGAAGAAAGAAGAAATGACTGAGCTGTGCGACAGCTTGTATATAGTATGTACTATTTGCAGACAGCAAAGCTAAATGAGACAACGCAACACAAGGCACACCATGTTCTTCAGGATAAATGACAGTGCATAATTAAGAAAAGTATCCATCATGATCTGACCTAATGATTCAGCATTTTCAATGACTATGACTACGCTGAGGAGTCCTAAACGAATGAAGATGACACAGGATGTGCTTTTTTCAACCCTCTCTAAAAACAGACTACCTACCATAACTGCCAAGCACCAGAGGATAATCTAAAAATAAACTTGAATTGATTCTTTAGAGGGAGAAAACGCACTCATCAGCTAATGTATTCATCCAACCATGAACAATTCCCAGACAATACACTTAGACCAATGTATAGACAGCAATTTAACAGAGCAATAGGTGCCATAACATGGAGCTATACTAGCAGTCAAGAGTGCTGTACCAAAAGGAAGTTCACCTAAAATCCATCTAATGTCACAATAGCGATCCTTTTTCAAGTGAAAAGCAATGCTTTTATGAGACTATCATGTGCTAAAAAAGACTGGAAGCTCTCCAGTACAAAGCCTCTCTACACAAAGGCAACACACAATGACGCTTTATAGAACAGAGTTGCTTTAACACAAAGCACTGTCTCCATCAAGAGATTAGTTTTCCCTTTGGAACATCTTAATCTCTGGTAATTTGAAATCTTTCCCCCTTTGTAAAATCTAAATTTCATTTTAGACCAACAGAGCCCTATTTCTTACAATAAGATGATAACATTAATCAAATATGAAAATGCTACACATGGTTTCCTGGAAATTGTGGCAGTATTGCCCTGAGAAGAAACCCCTATGCCATCGCACATTAGCTCTGCTGCAAAACCCAGTTAGCTGGCAAAATAGCAAAAACTCCAACCTGACCATCACAGCATGGTTTAAAAGTTTCTTCACCCTGAAATGTAGACTGATAATACAGACTGAAATATTTGTTATTGTTATTTTATACAACCTACTATAATGCATTAACAAATATCACTCTCACAGTAAAGCGTTAAACTGTGCTTTTAAAAACTTATGTTAATTTAAACAAAAAGACAGAATATTTAAATATTAAGTGGCATATCAGTTTTATGCACAATCATTATTTCTCTCACTTCACCAGCCATTTTAGTAATTTCTTGTGCCAGTGCATTGTAGAAGTGTTTTTTTTTTCCTCCTGAGGATACATGAAATTCTGTCTGAGAATTTAGCCAAAATGAAATCCTTGACCAGGCAGCCTAGAGTTTGGACAGCCCTCACATTGGTAGTGCTCCTGTGATGTCTTAAAATGCTGTTTCCATAGGCAGCTCACTAGGTTTTGGAACAGAGCAACTCTGTATAGAAGAAACATGTCCTCAGGTCTTTCCAATCGTGGCAAAGTCCATCATTAGTGCTCATGTCTGCTTGAGCATCTGTCCATCAATTGCTGCTACGAGACCTGCCAGAGGTCATAGGTTGAGCTGTATGCTGCAGGCTGTTTTCGTCTCTTGGTTTGAGGAGGTAAAACCAACCTAAGATTAGAGCCGGATTTGACAGAGGGGTCATTCTGCAGGACATAATTTGGAGGAAATGCAGACAGGTGAGTGGAGCTACTGTACATCGGTTAAGATTAATAGAAAGGTTCCTCCAACAATAATAGAAATGGTTCATATAGTTTGGGTGAGGTGCAGGTGTCGGAATAATGCCAAAAATAGACTATTATGCAAGTTTCTTTCACCAAGAATCTTAGTTTTATGCAAGATACATTGTACTGCATATATTCAAATACTGTATATGAACCACTCAAACTGAGGTTAAATAAATACAGTCAAAATAAATTTAAATGACACTTTAGAGTAGATCTAATGTTAATGAAAATTATATGTATGAATGAAGTCATTTTGCCAGTTCATTAATGTTTGTAATGCATTAATATTAATGTATAAACATAAAATGCATTAGCTTTAACCAAAATTAAACAACAAAGGCTTATTGTAAAAAAAACATGGGAAGCTCCAAAAACATACAGATACATACAATTCACTACAATTTTCACCTGAAACATAGAATAGTAGCAGTAATGCACTAGGCTCCCCCCCTTTTCACACAAATTACGATTACAAACGCAAATTACCCATTAAAAATAACTAATTGGTGTGTTTCCTTGCACAATGCCACTGTTTTACCATAGTGCATGAATGAATATATTTTGACACATGAATCACACAACCAGCTCAATATGTATTTTTTGACATTGTAAACTTGCTCGGTAGCTCCCCTGGTAAAACATTGCACTTGCAATGCAAAGACTTGTATAAGCAAACTAAAATGGCATGATTGCTTCAGCAAATGCATTTTTATCCCACATTTGCTTTGTTAACATGGTTAGGTTTATGTACATTATTGTCAGACGTGATGGAGCATTAACCTTTTCATGCCAGATTTTTAATTTTCAAATTTCTGCTACACTTATAACAACCACATTGCCATAATGAAACATTGCCAGATTTACAATCAAATCCATCCATCCAAGGTATTTCAAATATAATTCCACCAGTTTTGTTAAATTTTATATCATATTTACTTACTTGCTTTATGTGAGATCTTGTAACAACGCCTTGGTGAAAAAGCACAAAATCTGCAAAAGAAATGAACTGAATCCTATTTTTCTTTTTAATGTGTCTTGTAACACAACATCTGTTCACTCTAAACCATCATGCAGGAATATAAACACCAGCAGACAAAGCCTATTATTCCCCCACCTGCATTTGGAGTGGTGTATCACCACCGCTCTTATTTGATGCTAAAATCCATTTGCAGGCTCTGAGGCCCAACGATGACAGACCTCAGAAGCGCACCTTCACTCGTCCGCGGGTGAGTTCACGCCTATCACGCTTGTCCTTGTGCTCCCCATGGACTGCGTCGAATGCTGAGCGGGAGATGAAACAGCATTTCCTAAGGGGTAAACACTGGCAGCCCCTCTTAACGCAACAGAGCGTCACGATTGCTCACTTCAAAGAGCCCTCCTTGCTCACTTTTATACCTATTATGACAAAATTCTAACAGGGCTTGAGGTCTAATTGGGAAACTGCTGGCAAGATGAGGATAAGTAGATTACATCAAGGTGTGGAAAAGATAATCTTGCTGAGGTGAATTTGGGTCATGAGAACATGAAGAAGACGATCGGCTTGTAGAACCAGACCTAGTTCAATGCTCTTCTGATGCAGCAAAAATATAATGGACAAGAAGAGATGCACCAAATATTTCCAGCTAACAGACTAAAATCAAAACCAACCACAGCTTGCTTCATTTTAGGATGAACATCAAAAACTGCAAATTAATCATTATCCTTCAACCCAGGCTCATTGGAAATACATGCTTCTGAATACATTTCTGCTGAACCGATATTACGTACTTTACTGCACCTTTCGCTGCAGTTTCAAAGTGAAACGTTCAGTGAGTGGCGCTAAAACTTGAATTCAATACATGACCCTGGCACATATTTGTTACGTTGATATAGGCACGTATTACTGTGTTTGAATTATGTTGCTTCAGGTACATATTGCGGTGGTTCATAATTCAAATATTTGAGGAGTGTCACTAAAATATATCCTTTTGAAAATATATTCTACACCAACGCCCAACCCTAACCCAACACTATCGGGTAGGTTTAGGGCCTAAACCTACCCGATAGTGTTAACAAATCCAAAAGTGATACAAAAACACATTCGTTTGATGCAACCATGCTATTTTAACTTTCTTACTTGAATCAGACGCGTTCTTCATTACCTTTTGAGTAAGAAAACTCATGCATATTAAGCTGATATGTGATGTGTACCTGTACATCCAAATATATCAGTTTTTAAATGTCAGAGCATGTTAAAATTGGTTTGAATTCACAACATTATATTCCTCAAGTAATTATGCAAAGATAAGGCTTTAGTAATCAAAACTCTGGACCTACAAATCATACATTGTGTAAAAAGGAATAAAAGTTTTATTGCATCTAGTGTTCATATCAACTGGAAACTGCAGCAATTTGTATGTATAAGTAAGTTTTTTGAGTTTTGCAAAAATGTAGGTAAAGAAACGGATTTCCAATGCACCTAGGTTGTTATTCTTAGATGTGTTTTCTTGTATTTTATTCTGTCAGAAGAAGTGTAATATAATACACAATAAAATATTATTCGAAAAATGACAGATTTTTGTTTTTTAGACAGTCATTGTGTCCAAAAATATCGGCTTTGGGCCAAGAATTTAATTTTGGTGCATTGCTAATTATAAGTTTTACATTTGTGCATGTGTGCATGAATATTCAAACAAGTCAGCTGTGATTTTCTTATACTTAATTACGCACACTTATAATATTATTGGTGGTTGTTCCTATTCTCAACACATCATATCTATTGTGTCCAGTGATTTATCAACTACATAAAACACATGTATCGCAGCAGCCTCATATGAAATGGAAACCAGCGATAAACCTTTTACCCCACTCCATTAAGGCGACAACCCCTAAAAAAAAAAGAAAGAAAAAAAAAAAAAGGATCCTGATTTAGTGGATAATAATGAAGGCAGTCCCTGCAGCCAAAGCCAAGGGCAATGTGTTGGAGATGAATACACTGAGAGTGTAAAGTCAGGGGAAGGGCGTAAGGGACAAGTGCAGTAGTGAATGATCACAATAGACCAGTGGCTCGACCACTTCAGGTTTGACTGCATGCCAGGCTGCTCCCTCTTGATTTATGTTGTTTTCATAGCGAGTTGGGCCACAAAGGTATAAATGCATTGGCCTGAATGCTTTACTCACAGTAAATTCTGCAAACCTTAATACACAACAACTACGCTCCAAAATCTAATAGTTGTAATTTGCTGTGGGTCTCACAAACATAAAAAAACAGGAATATAGAGTGCAAACAAATTCAAATGCAAGAGACTGTAAGGAAAAGCTAAAAATACACTAGCGGTGCAAAGTTATTTTAGGACCACAGGAAAATTCACAGAATCAGAGAAAAAGTCCTCTCAGATTATTTTCTTTTGAATAAAGTCTGGCCTTTTATCTTCTGGATTAACATCAGTACTTATGCTAAAATATTCATCCAAATATTCATTCAACCTGCATTATCTGTGCTTTATTAACTAGACATATGCATTGATAATAAGAGCAACAAATGTAGCTTTGCCATGACTGGAATAAATTTGCTTTTTTAATAAAAGTATACATATATATTTTTATAATTGTTTTTTATGTTTGTTTTTTAGTTTTTACAGTTTTTTTGCATAAAACAAATTAATGATAGCATGTGTCACACATAATGTTATGATGGACTGAAATTATCAGGGATCATATATCATATTAAACTGAATAATCTGAATAAGTCCAACTTAATTGTAATAGCTCTTTTTGGTTTGGGGAAAAAGTCTAAAGGTTACAGTATGTTTTCATGGTACATTGAGCTCTTTTATCTCAAAAGATCAAGGAAAATTTTATTCCTACTGATATGACCTCATTAAGGAGTTATTTCTACCTGTTCCAACCCTTAAAATCCCCTTCATTAGTATAACCTAATGTAGTCAGACTGATTCTGTCTGAGTAAATAATGTTTTTAACGTGAATAAAACCAGTTGATTTGGATGTTACCACATGAAACAGATTAGGTTACTTGGAAGCACATTTTTTACAGTGTACTTCTGAGCAGGAACTTAAGCAGGTGTGGATTGCAGGGTATTCGGCCACCTTATTCAACAACAGATGTTCATGCAATGGACTTCATCATGGTCAACAAGGCATGAAGACTTTCCACGCTGTTGGGCTAATACTGTTATTAGCTTGTGAAATGAAACTCTAACCGCTGCTGCAAAATGAGAAACAGGGCGAGATGGAGAGAGAGAAAACAGAAAGTCGAGAAAATAAAGCATTTGGACACTTAAGTCACACTCTGTTTGTGTAATTGTCACCAACAGACTGAAATTTAAGTCATTACTTTCTGAAAATCATGACATCTGCCCCAGCTGTTGCGGCATGTTTAGGACAATTCATGAGAGAAGAAGCAATGTCTCAGTTGTAAACATGATTCAGTTGCAATTAGCAGCTGACAAGAGGGGAATTGACTGATATTTTGGACTGTTTGTCACGAAACGCTATCATAGAATTTTAGAAGTCTTTGAAAATAGTGCAATATGTCAAATGGACCACATTTATGATGCTTTTTGAAGCTTGACAGGTCCAGTTCTCTTTTGATTTCATTATATTGAACAAAGTGGCCAAAAGTCTTATTTGGAGGATTTTAACTTTTGGAGGGTATTATCTTTAAATGTGTACAAATACTCACTTTTGAGGCCACTGTATATAGTTTATATTTCAACTGAAGCAGAACATGATGATGCCACACACACACTATCATTTAAAAGTTTGTGGCCAGTTATTTTTTATTTATTTATTTATTTTTTTTATTTTATTAATATTTTTTAAATGTACCTATATTATTTTTAATGTTTTATTATGTTTTAGCTATTAATGTATTATTTATTTTTTATACTTTTTGAATCAAAAGGCTTTTTCATCATATAACAAAAGTATTTCATATAAATGTTGTTCTTAAGAATGCTCTATTCAAAAAATGATGAAAAAATTCATCATTCAGCAAATTAGAATAATTTTTTAAGGCTCATTTGACACCAAAAGTGGAATAATGGCTGCTGAAAATTCAGCTTTGGCATCATAGGAACGAATCATATTTTAAAATATAGTCATTAATAATTTATAATTATTATTTATTTATTCATTCTTCAATTATATATATTATTTAAATACTGTTTTAATGTACTTGTGATCAAATTATTCCAGCTTTAGTCAGCATAAGAGACTTTTCAAAATAATGAATCAATAAATACATCTGACCTCAAACTTTTACTACTGCATATTACAAAATAATCAATATATGCACTTATTGACATTCAAGCTACTGTATGAGAGTTTTATTTTTCCAGAGAACAGCTGTACATGCAAACACCCCACTGAGCCTTTGCTGCACTTTGCACATTTACCACAAGATGTCAGTAACCCAAGCTCAACAGTGCAATAGATAGAGACAGAGCCAGAGAAAGAGAGAGAGAGAGCCCTCTTTCCCTCTACTGTGGCTTTGCTCTTGGCAGAAAACACTGCACAGCAACAGACCAGACTGCTACTCCTTTACATCCACTAGATAGGGATAAAATGTAGTCTGTCACTCTCTCTCCCTCTTTGGCTATTCAAAACAAGCCACTTGGTATGTCAGACATCTTTCGAGAAGCCACACGAATGACGTGTCACTCGCCTCTTCCAGGCCATGGGAATGTAATGGAGTGACAGACTGTATTCTGAGCCTACAATCAATACTAGTAACCCAGGGTTGAATGAATTTCACCCTGAATTCCTAGAAAGTGTAATGAGAGCGTCTGGGTGAAGGGGAGAGGTTAGTTTGTGGGTTTTACAGCCTCACAGATGATGAACTGAAAGGCTGCAGTAAGCGTTAAATCTGAAAGCAGTGCATTTAAAGGGACAGTACACTTAAAAATGAGCATCTCCCATTATTTGCTAATGATATTTATACTTTTTGGGAGCTTGATGGTCTACAGACAATGATAAGAACTGTGTGAAGGGTCTCACAAAATTAGATAGTAAATGGCAAAGTTTTCAGCTTTGGTTAAAAACGTCATTTTTTTCTGACGGCATGTCTTGGAAATACAGAACAATTTTATTGTTGTCAATGTAAATCACCATTTTAACTGCTAGTGCAACTATAGTGATGAGCAGGCATGCATGCTTTTATAACCAACTCACAATCTTCCTGTATTCGCATCTCATGCATATGTATGAGTTAAAGACACAGAGATGAATTTAGTTTAAATCTCAGCACTTCTTGATTTTTACATTCCGTCCATGCATCAGTACAGTGCTCCTGCGCTGACACCTCGATCAGATGGCAAAACAAACGGCAAATGATTTATGGCGATGGGTAGCTTTGAGTGACAGGACGGGGATGAATAATTGCTGGTGGCTGCTCTCGCTTCCTCTGTCCCATCCCCGCTACATGCTGATGACTAATTACATTGCTAGCTCCACAGGCTAAGCGTCTGCAATTACACCTGGCTTCACTCAGGGGGTCTCTTTCACAGTCTGACACACATAGTGACACCCGGCGTTACTACATGAACCGCTCGCAGCCCAGCAGCCACATGTATGAGTGCTTTCTGCACAGACGGAGGGGGTGCGAGAAGAAGAAAGAGAAGAAAATATACAGTATCTCAAAGTGAAGGTGAAAGGGAGCACAATGGAATAAGATGAAAGACTTACTCCCTATTATTTCTCCATTCTTGGAGAGAAGGGAGACTCTTATATGGGCTACAACTATCTATCTATCTATCTGTCTATACATACATAAATAAATAGATACATATCATATAGAGCATATACTACGTAGTCAGCAACAGCGGCAATGAGTATACTGTAATTTCAAATCTAGTAATAATAATAACTATTATTAGTATTAGTATTATACACAAGTAAAAGTATTTTTTAAGCCTTAACAACTTTCTCATATCTTCAACAACCAGGTCATATCTTTTGATTCTGTTTACCAAGAAAAAAACATTGAAATTTGTGCACTGAATAATTCAGTCTCTTTCTGTAGCAAGCAATTATTATAGGTATGAGTATTACGAACAAGTCTTTGAATAATTCACTTGATAGATTCACTAAGATTGGTTCATTACAAAAACACAATTGCATCTACTTCCAACTACAATATATAATTTACATATGAAAAAGACGGCAGCTAAATTATCATAATGATTTTGATTGATCAATGCAACAGGTGAGTAAGATCATCAGTGGTCACCTCTTATTTGCCATTATTGTGAGTCTTGGTCTTTTAAAAATAAATTAGTAAATAAATAAAATAAACAATTCAGTCAACCATTATATATAAGACATGAGTTATATTTTCACACAGAATACAAGATGTTTGTGCAATTACAGTTAGGGGATGCTTAATTGCCTGCCAAACAAATGATCATTTAAACCTATTTAGAATTCGTTTTGATATTTCTGAGCAAAGCTGTAAATGATTCAGACAGATCTGGACATATTTGAAGATTAATCACTGATATTTTTAGATGTCAGGTTCAGTCCCTGGCATTGTTAGTTTATAATTAATTTAAACAGCTCTTTTTAGATTCCCAGCCAGGTCACATTAATAATCATTACTGTTGTAAAATCAGGACAGAAGGCATCTATCACCCATCAAGATCTGAGGCTTGATCGCCCACACATATTTCACAAGCAAGAAACAAAGAACATGAACACAAACGAATGAACAAACTAACCTGCTGTGCAAACAGCACTGCACATGACACTCACAACATTTTATATAGGTCAGCACATCCCCTGTGCGCTCGGACAGAGATGCCTTAGGGGGTCATTAAAGTCTAAATGAATCCCAATTAATCAAAATCATTACATATATAAGTATATAAGGACATATAAACGGTAATGGGTTTAAGACGCCACAAGGTATTCATGTCAGACCTCTAAGGTAGTGGTAGTGCTCATAAAATAGAAGTATATCTTCTTTCAAACAGACAGGAGGAAGTGAGAGAAACAGAAAGAGAAAGAGGGCTCAGTCCCTAATTGCAGTGCATAATTTAAAACAGCTGAATAGCAACATGCAATTTGTCTATGATGCCAACGAACATGGCGATGCAAGGCACAAATGTAGTGCCTGCAGAATCCTGCATTATTTACGTCTTGAACTGTTTAATTAAGCTCTGTCATTATTCTTCCTTCCTCTTCTTCACACATACCCCCATCTAATATCTCCTTCATGCAGAAGAGCAAGAAAAAGAAAAGGAAGAATAAGAGGTGGAGAATAAATGTGTAAGTAAATGTGAGGCTACAAGAGACTAACTATTTATAAGTAAATAAATGAAAAGAGGTGGCCTTCATGTGTGAATGGCAATTTGCAGTTCTGAAACACACACACACACACACACATGCACACACACATATGTATAACTTAAAAACAGTCTTGAGTGTATTTAAGACTCAACATCTACCCTATTTACTTATTTATTAGGCACTGACTTAAAGAGCTTTAATATTTTTAAAATTTGTAACATTATGCACATTATTTAATTCCAAAAAAATGATGAAAATTATGCTAATAATAATAATTTAGAATAATAATATTTTGATATTGTGAAATATATTTCACAAGAAAACATCAATATTTAACATTTCACAGTATATGGACCAATGGCGATGCTTTCCACAAGGGAAAGACAGACTGGACTGCACTATGTCAGCTGGTTAACAGCTGGGATCTGTCAGGTATCGATCCATTCCGCAAATGGGACCACAAATCCCTTGACATCACCTTTACTTCATTGCCTAATGCATAATACACGCAGACAAACAGGTATGCATCTCTAATACATAAACACATACATAGACACATAAATCCGTCACACCGCTGAACTATTTCAAATTAACTAGTAAAGGGAAAAAAATAACCAAACAAAGTTGAAGATATGATACATTTATATCCATTAAGCTAAAATCTGTGTAATAATTTCCCTATACCATACAAACAAATTTACTACACATAATAATAAATTTGCATCCCATTTTAACATCCTTGTCTGCTGACCAAGTACATGACACAGCAAAATATATTCACATGGAAACATTACCCTCTAACAAACTTCACCGTATTGTCCAGCTCTGACCATAAACAGCATAGATGTGTAAATGAAATACCCACAATTGAAATACCCCCTTTGCAATACCTGCAAAGACAATTGTTATTGACCCTTTATGCGCAAAATCACACCGGTGTGGTCTTTGAGATCTTACAGTTGTTTTAGGGAAAGACATGCTTATTTATTAAGAGAATTTGGTGTTAAATCCATTCAAAGCTCTACAAATGTGCCTTCTTAAATTATAGGCTTAACCGCAAGACATGTTTTATGTATCTACAGTATATGTAGCTTTAAATGGCTGAGAGTCGATTGTAAAGGACAGAGAAGCGCATCAAACAATGGCTAAGATAGGAAAATAGTGCTTAATTTTTTTTTAGTGCAATTATCCAGGGAGAGTTCTTGGCAGCACTTTCACTTGGCATCATATTCAAGTTGCTTACAGGCCCAGCGTAAATTATACTCGGCAAAGTGCTTCCTCGATCAGGTATGTCTGTATTATAGTCTCACATTAACTTGATACAGTTATGGTGCAGTGATTTACTTACAGTTTTATGCAAATCAGTCATTACAAGCAGCACTCACCTCGTCCTGAAGTTAGCTGGGTGCGGGTGTCCATCGTAGAGGGATAAAAAGTCATAGTCCTCTTCCACTGCAAATGACTGAAAGACTATTTGAATTCGGTTGCCCTCCTCTGCTACAATAACCCACGTACAGTTTGCCCCGTTCTGATATCCATATGGAAAACCAGGACTTTCAATGGTCCCATTCCTTCCTTTTAATGTTCCACCACATGTATATATGAAACCTGTAAAGCAAATAGAGAGAAGAGGTTTCACTATTATCAGCAGTATGACAAAATTATAAACACCACTTACATTTGATGAGCTCTGGATAACATTTCAACCAACTCAAACATTTTTGTAACCGAAATAAATTAATTTCTGAAAAAATATGTACTTTTATATAAGGAGAGGAATGGATTATGAGCACGAAAATGGTTTATGTGTATATACTAATAATAAAAAAGAAAAATAATAAAATAACTGTAAGCCTGTTATAATTTCTACAAACATTTTATTTGAGTACCTTTTTTGTGCTCATGAAAAAATACTTGTATAGAATTTTTAATGAATGTGTTCCAAAATTACTGCTTCCAACAGCAATGCAGTCCTATTTGTCAAAATGATTCACTTTAGTCATCATAACGAATTCCACACAGATTTGATAAATACCGGTTTATGCACACTACAATTTCAAAGGCAACAAAGACACAGCCATCACGTCTCATACTGAGATGCAACAGACAGTTGTAATCACACACAATGTGTCAAAACTGATAGTAAATGTTAAAAATGTTGTGACCAACCATTTCAAAGTTTTGAAAATGAAAATGAGTGAACTTGAATGAACTCGGCCTGTAATAATACTTCCATACAGTTGATTTGAGGGCCCTAGATGATTGGTCTGATGGTCAGTAAATCTGGACATTCCTGGCAGTTTTATTAGCCATTGTGAAACCGTGACTTATTTTGAAGAGGACCTGTCTCACAAGCTTTCAGTGGAATTCAATAACATATTGAGTGAAAGAAAGCTTGTTTGTATAATTAAAGCAATCTTCAATTAGAAGCTACAGTCATGAGGCCAAAGGAAATTCTGTATTATACACCAAGGCGCTGTTTCTCTGCTGACGGTTTTCATTTTTGGGATAACTTTACATCATACAATTAAAAAAAAAAGAATAATGTTTCCCATAACAAAGAAGGGCACTGTGGGTTAAAACTAAACTATACTTAATTTTATGATCTCAACATTGTCGCTTTTATTCTGATTACTTGACTCACAGAAAACAACTGTACACTTGATGCTGTACATGATAGCAGCTAGGCAATGAACTGGTATCCCTTTGAGCTTTGTAAGCTGCAATTTATTGCCACATTGTGAGAGGAATTGATCTGGATATGTCTCAAATGGACCGCCATCTTGCCCTCTCTCACCCACGAATCCAACACAGGAGTGACTCAAGCAACCCAATTCCCTGAATCCAATCTGATGACTAATGAATCAGCTGAGCCAGCTCTATCACGTATTACAACGCAAAACCTGAGCAGATAACATCTGTTTGGAAGGCAAAGTCTGTCCAGATCTAATCAACGGTAAGCTGGGACAATCATTTGGAATAGTGGGAACGTGGCCACAATGAACCATTTTAACCCAGCATTCAGCTTGTTCACATCCATACGTTTTTTTTTCATCTGTTGGCATCCATTAGTCTCTTAGTTTTAAGGTAGCTAACACATGTACTGTGTGTGTATCTGCTCAGCAAGAGGAGCACACGGTTTCTCTGGCCCTGCGCTTTACAGTAGACTGTGGTAATCATGACACATTCATGTGAATGACTTTAAAGTGATAGTTCACCCCAAAATTCTACTAAAAGTAAGTAACTCTAAAACTACATGCCAACTAGCAATCATTAGAGTTTTAGTAGACTTTATTTTGATGGGTCCACAACATACAATATACTGACTATAAGAAACTTTGTAAGTATATGTCAACTTATTCTTATAGTGTACATGGTGTGGGACAACACTTTTATTTTGACTATTTTTTATTTTGTAAAGAATATTCATTGTATAGTTTCAAAACCCTGGGCATGTGTACGATCTGTTTCCTGCCGCCCCTGATTGTTCAGTGGCCCGTCAGTGATTTGGTGTGAAGGGTGGAGGCCCTCCAGGCTCTAATTGCACCATAAGCTGCCATGGGAAATTAGCACCAATGTGGTCGCCAAGGAGTGTGAGGAAGAAGCACTCTATCACGCACACACACACACATGAACAATGATTAGTTTCGGCAATTCCTTAGAGTAGAGCAAGAGGACAGACTGTGTCTGTGAGGATGAAAGCCAGTCATATGGTCACTGATGGTCAGTTTTGTGGGTTGTAGATTTGCTGTGACAACGTCCAATGGGTCTCACTCTTGAAAATGACATGACAGAAGGGAGATCTAGCAACCGAAGCTTCTTTACACAGACTGCAAGGCCCTGATTTACTAAAAGACATTTTTGCTTGTGCAATCTAACAAAATGTGTAGGCTAAATGTATACATTTACACGTGTAGTGTATCTCTAACAATCTATATAAGCATACTGTCATATTTTAAAACCCTGATATTCAGTGAAAACTCATTATTGTCCATGAGCGCTTGATCATAATACCTAATCAAATTAACACCTGCATTTCAGCCGTAATGAATTTGCACAGGCATTTACTAAATAGGATGACTTTCAAGGTTGATAAATCACTTTCAGATGCAATTCAATTTACTTGCATTGACAACACCGTGTATGAAAGCACCAAAACATATTCATTAGCGAAAAAAAACAAGATCAACCAAAACAGGCAAGACTTGGTTTCGTGCATCAGAAAGACGCAATAACAAGTAAACGACATCAGTACATCAGCTCTGGCGATTTCTTTGTGCATGCATACTGCACAATCTTTATTAAATCATGACCTAGGTTTAATCAAAGCCATAAAACGCATACAGAGAATGATGATTTAGCCTGAAGTGGCATTTACTGTTACTGCAATAGTTTGTGTTTATGATGCAATTAGAAATGCCACACTTATTTCAGCATCACATGTAATGTATATTTTATTACTGTAGGCATCTTTGCAGTGAGCTAGAATCAGGTTCTAGGACATGTGAGAAAATATTGTGCACAGTTGTTATTAAAATATCAGTGAATATTGTTGACAGTCAGGAATTGTGTGATGCTATAAAAGCACAAGTTCATATCATTTTTCATTGCTGGTTTTAAGAATTGTGGTTCAACAGAAGCTACAAAATAAGGAACAGCTGTTAACTACTTATCTTATGTGCCTGCAAGACTTTTATCTAATTTTGGTAGTTTTTAGAGGTAGATTAGATTTATATGCACCTCTAAGCCACAAAATGTAGGATAGCAAGAGAAGTACATTGTTTATCATAAAAAAAGTAATGAAATTTAGCTATTTACAGGCTAGCGCATTGGCTAAGCAAGTTTCAGAAGAAAACTAAACTTTTTAAAGCTAAACACACTATTTTGAACATTGTCACATATATAATTGTTCGTACTAAGGACGTTTCCAAGGACCATTACAACACATGGCACTAGCCATGCTAAGATTAGCTTAGAGAGTAATGCAGGTTAAAGACAAGTAAATGCTACCCACAGAGAGCTAGTTTTCCATTGATGAGGAAATAAATCTCTAACATTGCGAGTGTGTCCCCCTTATGCGAGTCCCCAGAGATGGAAGACAGCTGGAAGATTGTCCAGTTCCCACCGTTACTTAAGTAACAAGATTAATACAGAGATTTTAGCCCACTCCATCTAATACGCAGGCTAAAAGAGCTCAGCATAGCATCTGAGAAGCTGCTGATAAAACAAACTGACATGCCTATAATGAAAAAAACCCCACCTAATTAAGATTTACTATTTATCTCTCTTCTCTCCCTTAAGGGGCTAATTAACATGGGGGATAGAGGAGAAGTGTAGTAGAGCTGGCTATGTGGACTTTAGGCACCTACACATCTCCAGCAGTACAGAAAAGCAACCACAGGCCTACCTACATTTTCAAGAGATTTTGTTTTCGTTTGCCATAGTCAAGGTGATCATCAGCTTAGAGAGAAAAATGTTGAATCATCTGACCGCCCATTACGAACATTACACTCTTTTTTTTAAAGTTTAATATCGAGTAAATGTATAGCTTGAGGGAATGATCTCAAAAGTTTTTGGGTGATTCAAGTTGTAGGGTAGAGACTTTAGGAGAGAATGTAAGCTACTTATAAAGAAGGCGCTAAAATCCTGACTCACATAAACAAAATGCAACTTCGCTTGAGCCAGTGATCAAAGGAGATCTCTCACACTAATGAAAAGTTTGGCATGCTGTAGGCTTGAGCAGCCTACACATTGCTAAAAAAAAACCAAAAACCCACATATTCTTTAATTTCACAAAGATTTGAGAAGCTGTCCACATAGAAACATGTGTTCAATATTAATTGCTAGTCAAGGTGATAAAGTAAATTTAGTGTTGGGCAAAACAGACACATATATATTATGTACACAAAAACTTTTATTTTCGATGTCTCATTACCAAAACCAAGTGATGTGGGCTGATAGAAAATGTAGCCATGTTTTAAAAAGCTTTAGCTAGTTTCTGGCTGGCCCAAGGTAGTTGGAAACAAGTTAAGATGTTCCAAAAGAGTTTATATACATTGGTTGGATTCTAGCTGCCCAAAGCTAGTCATCTTAGCTGGTAGACCATCTCAAACCAGTCCAACAGCTTATGACCACTTTAGACCGGCTAGAAACCAGTTAAGATGTTCCAAAACACAGCTTCCAGTTGTTTTGGACCATGTTAACTGGTTTAGATGATCATCTAAAGTGGAAGACCATTTTAGTCCAGCACTAAACCAGCAGTATCATTTGGTGGTCAGGAGGTAGTCAAGCTACCAACTTGGATCAGTTAGTGATGAGCTCAAAAACCCTGCAAGCTCTATTTTTGAATATGTTAGCTGTTTCTGCCTTGTCTTAGATGGTCATTAAATTAATCTGGATTGTCCAGAAGTGATGGAACACCGATCTGTGCTCTATTTATAGAAATACCGATGAACTAATGATCTGCTTTTTTTTTTTCAAAGTGTTTACCACTTTGTGTTTATTATTAATTCTACCACACTACTAATTGCTCATTATTTTACAGAAATAGAAGAATGTCTTGCTCTTTTCTCAAGCTGTTTGTTGATCCTAACACTACGTAGATGTTCATACTGATTACTGGGGTGTGAGGTTCTGCTGGCAAAGGTTTGCGTCTCGTTTTTACCTTGGCAGCTGGCCACTCTTCTCTTTTTCTCTGTATTTCACTTGTGCTTCCTCCTGCCACCCCATATTTACAACAAAGGCTGGCGCCACCTGGGTCAGCATTTCCACACCACATCTTTCTTACCCCTGACAATGCAGCTGAGTAGTCTGGCAAGACTGTGGCTTTAAAACAGAAAGGAAAAAGAAAGATCAAGCTCATTTTTACCTAAGCTTAAGCCAAGACTCCTCTTAAACAAGACCTATTGGTAGCATGTTGTATCGATTTGAATCTGCTTTAATTCCTTTTGAGAGCATTTAAGAGGTTCTGCAGTCAAACGAAATACGAATAACAAGTGAATGAGGACAAGTACAATAGGGTTGGGATCAATTATGTTTAAATTCAGACAGTTCAGTTGATGCACTTGAAATTATTTAAAATAAAGATTTTCAATAGTGCTGTAAAACGTATCTTGTAGTAAATGTAAACTGAGATGCTCAATGGGGCAAATCACATTGAATTTAGTGAGGAGCATTGCACACACACACTGTAAAATTTTATAAACATGAGTAAAAAAATAACATTATTATCATAAAATAAAATAAAATGGTTTATGGAACCTTGTAAATTTTTGTTTGAAACTGATACCAAGCCTAAATGCATCTGGTATTATATTATATTATAAGAGTAAAAATACAATTATATTTAAATTATACTAAATACAAAAAAAAAAGAAAAAGTAAAATACAAAAAAAAGTGTACACTATTATTTACAAATTGAATTAATCAAACACGTAACTATTTTTATTACTGTTATTATTTTAAAAACAACATAACAGAGACCTTAATCCACAAGTAAGTCTACATTTGCTAACCTGCCACAGGTCTTTGGATGCCAGATTATTATTAAACCTTGAAGAAAGCTTTTCTACAGATAAACGAGATTTCTAAAGGAAGTGGGGCTTTCCCTTTAATGAATTATTAAACTGCATTCCCCAATGACAAATTCTTCTTAAAAGGAAAGGTCAGATGAAAGGAATATTTTATTCCCATTCCTTGCTTCTAATTCTCTGCAGACCTGAAACAATTGCCCCTATCAGAATGAGTGAGAATACTCCCAATTTCAGAGATACTAGGAAAAAATTCACGAATCAGAGATATTGCGGCCACATCTAAAAATCCAATCAACAAGAAAGCATTTTAGACATTAAACACACATACAGTACAAAGCCTATCTCCCATATTACCCTTTTTTTATTTCATGTTAAAATGTAATTTGCACTATTGCTGATGATTTGCGCTGCATAGTATCGACTGCATTCAAATGCAGGCAGCATATTATGTTGTGGTGTATTTGTTCTACTCAGTATTCATATATGCCACATATTTTGGTGCTCAAAATATTGACCTAGCTTAACTGGCTATGTGATTCATGTATTATTGTAACTAAGTACAGCCCAGAAAGTGGTAGACAGCAAGAACACTAGATTTTGGTGTGACATTTCTGTATAAAAAGTACCCAGTGGTAAGTTTAAATACCTATAAAGGTCTATAAAACAAACTAGATCATTCAGCACCTTTTGTGGTTCTAGTTAATGTGGTTTAAGGTATATGTGGACTGAATCCACCAGACAAATCAAAAGGTGTCCCTTTTAGCAACCAAAACAACAACATTGAAGTATTCTCCTGAAGGTGTTGCTTTTTCCGTATCCCTTCCTTATATGTTATAGGCCTACCAGAATATGTCTATTATAAAGGTGTTTATAAGACTTCAGTGTTAGGTACATCTGTCACTTATGGTTTGTACCTAGCTGACATTCAGATTTCATGGGAACAGTGTCCTCAGTGGATGGGGGCATGCTGTCTTCTCAATGCTCTAATATGAAAGCAGTATCCTCAAGGTAGGACCTGTGATTCAGAGGATAGATGGAACTCTTGACAGCAAGAAATGATCACAGAATGAAATGTTCACAGCTGTTTTTAGACCAGCTTGTCTTAATGTATTTCTTGGTTCCACAGTTCCTAGTTACTATTGTTCAATGAATTAGTTGAAATTTGAATTGAACTGTTGAGACACCACAAGAAGCACAATTGGAATTACAATTCCAAATTTACTGCATTATAATAAGTAAGACATTTATCATATGTAACAAAGTGTTGGAAATAAGGTGTGCTTCCTCCCTAATACATGAAATTTGAAGGTGTAGTCACATTTACTATTGTTCGACAAAATTTCACAGCCAAAATCCTGTGATTTCAATAGGACTGCAATCAAGTTGCAAATGTCGATTTTGCTCACGTTCAAGCTAATCAACAAAATGCTACTTGATTTGAAAATGCCATTGCTGTGAGCAGCACTTTATTTGATGTTTTGCCTAATTTTTTATGCATTTCTATTCCATAAAAATATTACAATTAACTAATAATGACTAACATGACATTTTTTTTTACTTCTGCTTCCCTAAATTATAATACAAATTACAAATTTGCTCAATTAACCCTTCACAGGGAGTTTGATTGACAGGCCATCTGACCAATCAAAATGCAGAATCTTCCATTTATAAATGGTGTGTATATCGTTCCACAGTTAAAACAAGATTCTTCTAATGTTCATTCATGTTTATTTCAAGCTATAACTAGTAAAGATGAAGAGACGATCAGTTTCATTCATAAAGTAACCTGCTCTGTCTTGTCTGTCTACACATTGTTAGTTTCCTTCGTCTTCACTGTGTGAAAGCAGCACTGTGTGAAAGCTTGAATGACATAACAGTAACAATTTGGAACAGGTCTTTGTGAAGGGTCATTCCAAATTCAATTCAGTTCTGAAATTGAGTTGTAATTTACAAGGCGTCTTCAATTCTGAATAGTGAACAATGAGTTCCATTTTTAGTTTCTGTACCTTAGTGTAATTTCTGGCCTATGGCTGTATTGCTCAAGTGTCATTGATGCTAGGCCCTCATCATCGCCTCTTACTCCCCTCTCACACCGGAACACAATCTATTCTGACACATGTCACTGACAGACAAAGTGAGCTCTTCTACCAATGCATAGAATGGGTTTTAACCCCTGCTGCCTTGCACAAAAAGGCAATTTCTTCAGGCAAGTGAGACAGAGAGCGAAAAGCTGAGAATGATGACAGAAGAGCTCCCTCAGAGAGCATGTCGTTAGCATGAGCGGAAAATGGAGGGGAGGACGAGACAGAGGAGAACTGATCAAACTGTCAATCACAGGCCAGATAACGCTATTGGAACGCGGTAGCAAGGTGGTGTGAAAAATTACACGACCGCAATCGTGAGAGGTCGTACATCATGTCTGTCTAGTAGACCGAGCTTTGTTTGTTGAGTGATAATTGTTAGGATTAAGCGTCTACTGTCACACGAATTAAGAGTGAAGATGCACAGTGGGTCACACATTTGCCACATGGCATTATTCACAATGACGGTCTAAATCATGCATGTAATATGGATTTTGATTGGATCCATAACCAAACCACAATACACAACAAAACTTTACGATTGGCACTAGAGTTTCACTATATTAAGATACATCTTTTTAGTGGATTTCAGTATTTGATCATTTACCAAAATTATTTTCTCAATCTTTTGGTCTTGTAAGGCCTATGATTATTTTTTTTAATCAATTTAAGCCTACATCTCTTTCTCATATTCTGTGATATTCTTGAATTTTTTTGTTTTATTTAATCAGAAAACTATCTTCAAATGAAGCTGCACACATTCTATTTATATCTGTATTCAAACTGAAATTTATCATTTACGGTTACACTTTAGAATAGGGAACACATATTCACTGTTAACTATGAGCTTTCCCTGAACAAACACTTAATTTGCTTCATATTAATAGCTAGTAAAGTAGTTGTTGGGTTAAGGTAAGGATCTAAAATATGGTCATGCAGAATAAGGCATTAATATGTGGTGTTTAAGTATCAATAAACAGCCAATATGCTAGTAATATGCATACTAGTTAATGATGAGAATTGGCCCTTAAAACAAAGTGTTACCCAATTGTTTCATAGCAATTAAGTGCTTATGACCTGAACTCTAACAGCACCTCCAGACAAGGAGTTTGGATTTTAATAATTGTGATTTACAGCATGAAAATCACATGGCCCTACATTTTATCTGTCTATTAAAAACATTTAATCACTGATAGCCCACTCCTATTTTCCAGGATGGGTCTGATGTTCCAGTCAGACAGCATGCATCAATACAAGGGAGCCTAGTGACTTTCCAATTCGCTGCATATCTTTGTGTGTGTGTGTGTTGTGCTGGGTGATGAGGATTAATTAAAGGGGCATCGGTTACATGTCGGGTCGTCTTGGCGGAGCTGATCGATCCTGATGGCTCCTCAGTCCTCTAATAACCCAGGCAAAGCCCTCCAGCTGTCTCCCATGCACACACACAAATCCACACCAAACACCCTTTGCACCTGCCTTAATCAGCCTGCTCGCAGTCACACTCTCGTCACGCTGTCTGCCTGACTGTCTCTCTCATACACACACACATACAAACACACACACACTCTCTGCCACAGGGTAGTGGCTGACGCTAGCTCATTATTAAAGGTAGGCTTTGTAATGATCACTAACCTAATCCTACACAACTTGTCGTCTGTGTCAGAGAAAAAAAAAAAAACAGTTCTGGAGGGTATATACAATAAGAGTATGTGCCGGCTGTTACATAAGTATTATATAATTAATACAAATATTAGCTATAAATTGTGTATATTCTGTGATAGAGAAATTTGTCTAGGATATGGGTGATTATCAAAATTAAAGGCCACAAGTCAAGATTTCTTTAGATGCTGACAGTTTTATTTATTTATTTATTTAATGATTTCGTATTAATGAGGGCAGATGGTGTTTTATATTTATATTATGCTATATACTGAAGACTGTTATACATCCATTATTTAATTAATACAAATATTTCCTGTAAATTCAAAATAACAATATGATATACTTTTTTAAAAATATATATAAACATATACAATATTATGCAAGTATAGGGAAGTTCAGACTGCATCTCTTTGATTTCTGCTATTTCAGTAAACCTCCCACTTTATTTGGGCTTTCATTGAAGCCGACAGATTGCTTTGCTCCAGACATTTCAGACATCCTCTTGCCCTCTTTCACCTCTGTTGTGTTATCATTTCCCTCGCCTCTCTTCTGTACAGTTACATCTCCAATAGTATCTTTCACACCCTCAGTCATCAGTCTGTACTCCCACTGATAGTTCTGTCTCGCTTTTCTGGATTGTTAAAATTGCTCCAGTAATGTTACCTCAAAAACACAACGAGATATCTGAAAAAAAACTGTGGGAAAGATAAAGGTGATAAATCTTTATTACACATGAACGAAGCCTGTGAAATGTTTCTATGACTTTCACATGAATCTTGAATCTTTACTTGACTCGACCATGACCTTCACATACTGTAAGTTTGTCATAGAACGGAGCCTTACATAATGCTTGTGCTTCTTGCAGGTATCAAACCATTATCCTTTTGGTTATTAGCCCTAAATCTTAACCACTACACAGAACCACTAAAAAAGAAATACCCCCTGACAGGGTTTTGCTAAAACTCATGAATAAACCAGTGACCTTTACATCCTACACTCTACAAACTAAGCTATTTCTAACTCCTCGGATAGCATCATCCTCCCTCACACATACACAAAAAAAATTGAACTTTTTTATTTTTTTTTAATTTTTTTAACATGCGTCAATTCTAGCTTGAATGTGGAGTACCAAAGAAGCAATTGTTCATGAATCCTGAAAAATGTTCAAGCAGCCCTCTTTGATACAACATTAGATTACAGGGATCATGACTGACTACAATAGATAGATACAACTGTGTGCTATATTTCAAGTTATCCAAAGTCTTTGTATTAGCCTTGTAGCCTTAAAAATAAAGGTTCCAAAAAGGGGTTATCTTTGCTCTGTCATAGAACTATTTTTGGTTCCCCCAAAGAACATTTCAGTGAGGAGCTTTTAAAATAAACTTTTTTTCCCTACTTCTTGGCACCAGACAAAAATAGCAAAGGTTTCCACGCTGATACCACAGAAAACTATTTTGGGTTCCAAAAGAACCATTTGGTGAACCCTTACTTAGTGTTAAGGACATTTTGATAATCTGAAGAACCTTTATTTCCACTGCAAAGATTCTTTTCTGTAATGGAAATGTGTAATGGATGTTAAGTGTTCTTCATGGAACTTAAGATGCCAACAAAAACACATATTTGAAAGAGTTTAATGGTTACAGTGTGATTAAACCTAGTGTGACAAAGCTAAAAATTATACAGCCTACAAATGACAAGGTTAGGAAAAATAGTGAACGTTCAGTTCTGGTTGAACAATGAAAGTATGACACTATGATCAATATTTTAAACTGATTTAATAGTGAATCTTAGTTGCATGGATTATTACAGTAAATAATTACATAATTTTCATTCCTGCTTCATTACCTCTTAAAAATAATGACAAGCTCAATGGCTCAATGATTAAGGCCCATAGATTGTCCTTTAAGGAATTAAGATTTGCAACCTTTTGTTTACCAGCCCAGAACTTTAACCACTTGGCTCCAGTAGGAAGCAAAACAAAAAAACAGATTCAGATTCCCCACTGTAGATTTACAAATACATACAAATGCAAAATACTACAACACAAGCAATTAATCTTATAAGACATAAAGCGCTGCAACACGAGTTCCTAAAGTCGGCCAGAAAAGTACAAGCTTGTACACAGATGCAAGTGTAAGAAATCCAATATATAGAAGGCCATATTTATTTTTCTCTCAGGCAAGTGTTTCAGTACAGAGAACAGAAAACCTCTTGATATACTGTAAGCATGCTAATGGAGGAGCCGTGAATGTGAAGGACACAGCTGGTCTCCTACTTTAATAAACCAGTGTCCTGAAGTAAGGTGGAACACTGCACCTGTATAACTTCACATTACCGCCGTCACCTCTGGCCTACTGTGCATCTTGACCAATTGCATTTTACTGCATTGGATTGTCTCTCCCTCTTGAATAACCCTCTATGACCTCAGATCCGATGAAGGAAAAGCCCTAGTGTGAAATATGGTCTATATCTGGCAGTCTTTCACATCGAACGTCATCCCTAGTTCATATCCTCTGAGGGTTCATGCTAGCCTTTGAAAGGCTCTATACCTTAAATTCCTGTATTTCAGGACAAGAACCCTTCACACATGCTTGCGGCAACCAGAGCACATGGAGCAATCTGGACTGTGGAGATTACATAATTAAAACTATTTAAGGGAGCGGAAGGTCCCACGCACAGAGAAGCAGAAGAGCGGAACTGCTTAGCTGCTAGAAAAGGTTGACTGCTGTAACATGAAGTTGGCTAACAATGACAGGACACTCAACGTGAGACATTCAAGGTGTCAAGTGCTTCAGAGCAGCTGTGTCGACTCAAGGACTAAAATGCTTATTGTGTATTCGTGAAAGAGACATAAAAATAAAAGCACAAACGAGGAGAGGCAATTGTGACTGATGCTTTTGTCTCCATAAGTGTGAATATGATTTTTTTTAGCATGGAGGTTTTGAATGAATGAGTCACTCATGCAATGTTTATAATTATGAAAGCCTGAGATGCTGAATGAAAGGAAGCAGTCTGTAAAGGTCTATGTAACATATGTGATAAAAACTAGACATTCACATTAAAATTCTGGTCAGTACCAGTAAATATTATATATTATAGCTGATAAAAAAAAATAAAAAAAGTTAACAATAAAAACTAAATGATTATAATAAAATAATTGTTTTTGTAACTAAAATGAAAAACTTAATTGGACATGCAACTAAATGTCTGGCAGAAGTTAAAGCTGAAGTAATAAAATTACTAAACATAAAAAGAAAACTATATAGACGTGTTAAACTATTAAAATTACTTAAAACTAAAACAACACAAAAACACCTAACAAAATGAAATATATTAATTTAAATGGTTAATAAGTACTGTCTATAATAGCATCTACTACAATAGCATCAAAGCGAGTTTATGCATAACAACATTACACTGTATAGCTACAATATCAACATTAATTTTAAGGTTTGCCAAATATTACATTTACCAGTGTTATTAAATTATCAAGAGTTTTAGATAATGGGAAGGGTAATTTGAACAAAAAATAAGGGAAATGGGCAGCCCCAATAGACTGACACAATAAATCAAATACATGCCTTGCAATTTCACACTTCAGATACAAGTCTATATTTACTGTAGTTATCTGTCACTATGGTTACAGGCATCACACATATAGTTAATCAAGTCGCATTTACATAAGAATGTAATTATTGTGAAATAGAAACTATCTATCCTCTTGAAATTAATCCAATATTATCACATTTATATAAATTAGTGGCTAATTATGACCTACGCAATATGTAATGCATCCTATAGTTTATAATCACAGCATGAAGAGGGAGTAATTAGGGGCCATATTTCTGCCTCAGCCCCAATTCGCTGCTCAAACCTCAGTTAAACACAGTAGCACAACACCTTCACACAACTTCCCGTGCAGAAGTTCCGGGCCAGTTTCTTTGTACGAAGAGAGTTGAGCAAATTACAGTCATGGCCGAAATAAACATTTCAGTGAATATAGTGGATGTTTCTTTAGCTCTGTTCAAAGGCACCATTAGAAAGAGTTTCAGTTAAAGCAGCTGCATTTACTCTTTTGATCCTGCTCAATTACTGGTGCGTCAGGGGAAGGTTGGCAAATGGCAGAACCCCGCTGAGAAAAAGACCTCAAGCATCATGATAGTAGACCTGAGGGTTGGATAAACTATTAGGTTCCAGAGTCACTACGAGGTTATGGGTGCCCTGCAGTAAAAGCGTGCCCAGGTTATGCCGCAACCTACCCGAGAGCATGGACTATGAGTAACGCTAAAAGACATCGTGCGAAATTCTGCTTTTTATTTACAGTGTACATCATGACACATTCATCAACACTTGATATACTGATGCCTACACAGCTGTTATAGCCAAACACTATGCCTGTGGCTATCTGTTGCACACTTATCACATATTCAGCACCTGAAGTCTTCCTGACATGTCAGCATGTCATGAGGCTATTGTGGCTGCTTCATTACAGTGACTAACCTATGGTAGATCATTCTTACTGTAGACTCAGTCTGTCACTGTAGGTCTGTCACAGCAGGGCGCTGCTGATATGGGTGATCTTAAGGACTGAGCTCGTCTTTGAATGAGAAGGATTTGACACAATGAGATGGTGCAACACAAAGAGCTTCATTTCCATAGAGCTTTTCTTCATGAGAGTAGAAATTCATGCTTTGCAGCACATACCTTTGAATCGATTCTTCAGCTAAGCTAAAAATAGTTTCTGAACTCACCTAATACCACCCACACAACTCTTTTGACCTTGGTTTATTGCTTTCATATACCCTTCACTATATGTATATAGTACATTTGAAATGCACCATTAAAAAAATCTGTTTGGTAAAAAGTCAATTAATTATTTAGAAAGTAGCTGATGGCATAAATGTATATTATTTTATATAAAAAAATATATGAACAATATTTATAATATTTCTGAACTTTTGAAAGTAATTTGAAATTATTGCAAAAGCTAATTTAGGAATCACAACATTATACATGAACAGTATGACAAATCAATATTCATATTGGGATTTGATGAGGTTTATCTTTAACTGTTGTAAATGTTTTAAATTAAATAATGATTAAAAAATATTAAGTATAAACTAAAATGTCTTCTACACATGGACCTAAGTAAAAAAAAAGTAACTTTAATAACAAATACTGATAGAACAGATAATGGCCCTATTCCACTGCAAATGTTATAAAATATGTTTTATATATTTTATTGTAAACAGTGCAGCTAAAAGTGCCAAACTTGCTAATTAGAAGTGGGTGTCCACCTACTTTAAGCCAAATAGACTTTTTTTTTTTTCATGATGCTGTTACTCAGCCCACTTTGCATTAGCATCTTTTTAACATCAGCAGAGTGGGTGTGCACACAGGCCAAAGGGTCTCAATCCTAGCTCACGTGTGTGTTTGTGTGTGTGTGTGTGCGTGTGCGCATGTGACTGAACTAGGCTTGGAGAGGCTCTTAAAATCCAGAGGGTCTCTTCCATCAGTGCATTTTCTCAGAACCGCCAGCCATGACACAGAATGGTCCATTTTCCCTTGTGCCTTGATGCTACACTTGAGACTAAGGAAGAACCTGCTCAAAGCTCCAAATATTGATTCTTCTGCAGTTTGAAATGTACCATTTTAAACTAGGCAAATAGAAGAACAGTCAAACCATTGAAGAAAAACTAAATCAATATATCATCATAAACTCATTCATATACTCATTATTAACAAGAACAAAACATATATAAAAGAAGGAGCCTTAGAATGCATCATGTGGGTAAATGAATATAGCGCACACACACACAAACACAATTTATCAAATTTCTCATTTCCTACAAAAAGCGCCAAGCATTTAACAAACATTCCGTTCCTGAATAGAGAAAAAAAATGAGTGCATTCATCACTGTTGTGACTATATCCAAACTTAATTCTTAACAACATTAACACATTGCACCATATCACTTTAATGAATGTGGACTAATTGAAGGATTTGACTGCAGATTTGCAAGCACTCATGCATTTCAAACACTCAAACAATACGGATTTGAGGCCAGGATAAAATGGACGTGCAAAAACACTTCAAAGCAGCTGCTTTACCAAACTTTATCACTTGCTCTTATCTTTTACTATCCAATCCCGCATCAGACACAAATGAGTGTGTGACAGTGTCTGTGTCATGAGGAGAATCCTTGCTACATAAGACACAAACACTCACATGCTCATATCTGCTGGTTACTATGGTAACTGGGGCTGTGCCCATTGGCCTCGTTCACTGAAGAAAGAAAAGAGAGCAAGGCAGAAAGTAAGAGGGAAAGAGAGAAAGAAGGAGGGAAAGTATAAAGAGCGAGAGAGAGAGAAAATAATGTAAACACATAAGAATAAAGGACAGTGGGAGAGATGAGGTGGAACTGATCTGCTTCATGATAAAAACGAACCCAATTTTCTAACATTTCAGGCAATTTGCCATGGAAAGTGAGGACACTTTTCATTGGCTTTTGTAATGTTCATAGGTGTACAACAGGTTTCACGTCTCCTTTATATCTCTTTTATGGTGCGCAGCAGGGCACTTCAAAATGTGTTGATGGCAATCAAACATTAAAACGTCCTACAACAGCAATAGCTGATCATCATTATAAAATATGACTTTGCAGACAAATGTTTTGTCGACATCTCTACCACAAATTCTAGGTTCAGCTGAAAACGAGAGTTTAACTGCCATTTTCTTGTAAACAAGCACAAGGTGAACTACAACAGACCATGAAACTAAAGACTTAAAACTACCCATATTACAACAGCAATGCCGAACTAAAATATTAAAGACATAAGCAGTTTTCAAAAACCGAAACCACAGCAGATTTCAAACAAATACGAATCCTCATCATTCATAAAGTTTTGCATATCCACCCCCACCCTTGTTCACTGAATAAAACATTTAGCTAAAGTAATGTAGTACTCAGCTCAGTTGAACACATATTTTAATCTATTCTAGAGAATTTTACACATTTTCCCCCACAGTTGGCACAAAAAAGAATCCATTTGGGCCTACTAATTGATAAGAAAACAATAAGAGAGAGCACAATCTGGGTAGGAACAGGAAACAGCTGACAAAATAACAATTTCAGCCTTTCAAAATAAAAGTCATTGACCAAAAACTGACAGAAATAAGTTAAACTATATTGTGAAGATATCCCCCCAAAAGCTGAAAATCTACTGACGAGCTCTTTTGGAACAGAACATCATTTGTTTTCTGCAATCAACATAAATGCTAACTCAAGTGCTAGCGTACCTAAACTCAAAAGCAGTCAAACCTTTTGATTCTTCAGTTCCCTGTGAATGCTCCTCATGATAGACTGGATTTAGAAGCAGGCTTTCTTGTTTGGTTATTAAGCCTTTGCTTGGCTAATTCAATGCATATATTAGCGCAAAAAAAAGGTTCTCTGCCTCATTATCAGACTCGCAAAAAACAAACAGGATAGCTGTTTTATTCTGGTTCTGTTTCTTTGTTGCTGCATTTCTCTTTAATCAGAAGATTACAGAAAGGGTATACGTCAATGATTAATGCCTCTTGTGTAATTATTATAACAGCTAGCAGTTGAATTGACAGTATTTGCATGCCATCTTAAAGAGAGCATGTTTTATTATGCTCTCCTGCAATTAGCCTATTGTGTAACGGCAGACTTAAGATAACGTAGTGAATATTGTTGTAAACACTTAAATGATTTTAGCAGACAGGGTCATTTGGTTGATGAAAAGGAAATGGAACGATGGTTGCTTAAATGTTATATTTGTATTTAGCATTGCATTGTGTTTAAGATTATGATAAAGTCAAGGGATTTAAGAAAAAGCATAAAATGAAAAATATTATAATATAATATACATAGAAACATCCAGTGTTGCGGTTATCAAAGACAGAAGCTAATTTCCATTCCACTCCTTTTTTGAGTTTGAGACCAGTTTCTCATTTTAGACCCAACAGGGCTTTTTCAGCTGTCAGCATTTTCTATGAGCAATTGCTGGTTGGTGTCACAGTTTTCACAGAATTCTTTGCACAGTTCAGTTTCTTTAAAGCTCTTGATCATATGACAACAAGTCTTTGTTGGCTGCGTTTTGTTCTGCTAGGCCAAGTAATGCAATGTAACCTATACACTGCCAACTCATCGCAGCAATGTTCTGCTGAAGGCATCTAATGAGTAGTGCATATGAGCGGTCGTTATTTAGCATGAAATTAAGCCTTAACTGCTTTCATTACACAGTCATGTCTACTAAGCCAGTGGCAGCAAAGTCAACAGTCACGTCTTGCAAAGGAAAAAGCTTTTGTTAAATTGAGTGGAAGTAAGGCACTGTATGTGACAGGCATCTGTTTGTTTAGTGCACTTCCCGTTAAATGCAGCTGGAAATGACAAGACAGTATACAGTATTCTGAATTTCATTCATGTTATAGTGAGAAAGAAAGAAAGAAAAAAATGAGGTTACAGTAAAGCATATACAATGAAAGTGGGGTGAAAAGGTCTTAGATTCCACAAGATAAGCAATAAATGTTAACATGATTTTACTGTCAAAACATTATTTACTAACACACATGCAAAACATTAAAATTTTTATATATCAAATTTGTGTTTTTATATTAAATATAAGAAAGAGTATTTCTGCTTTTACTTTTTAAAGATATTCTGAAAAAAGTTTGTGACCATATTGTTTTGGGTCAGTATTTTTTTTTTCTAACTATGGAAGTCAATGATGACCAAAACAGCCTTGTTACAAACTTTCTTCAAAATATCTTCCTTTGTGTTCGGCAGAACAAAGAAATTCATACAGATTTGGAACTACTTGAGGGTGAGTAAATGATAACAGAATTTTCATTTTCATTTCTGTTTTAAAAACGATCCAAAGCAATAGAAAAGTTTGTAAGCAAAACGTCATAAACCAAAATAATTTTCCGGATACTCATCATTGTCACAAATGCTGTGTATTAAGTTTAACTTGTACTAAACCCGGAATAGTTTTTTAAACAATAAAGATGATTTGCTTGATTACTTAAGTTGTGTGTGTAGATGTCGCTTGGCATAAAACGGCATTTTTAGTCACAAGCAAACACATACATATGGAGAACGCAGACTGCACACACACACACACACACATACAAGTTGTCACGGTGCTGTCATGCTTGTGCTTCTGCAGTGTCGCTGAATCCAGACTTATCTTCCAGCAAACCAGATCAGAAAACAACCTAAGGCCGGCTAAATCGCTGTGACTTGATATTTCCCAAGCGTGGCATTCTGTTTCATGTCATAATGATGTTAACAGTGTGCTGTGTACGTTTGTTTCAGTGATCTTTAAAAGGACACAAAAGAGATCTAAAGCGAGTAAACGGAAGCATTAAGCATTATAAATCAACAAAACGAAAGAGAGAGAAAAAGACTGAATTCCAAATTTTGGCTAGGGTTGATGGACTGCTATTACAAAAAAAGAGAGCACAAATATGCTGTTGAATTTTGTGCAAAGGATGAACATGGATCTAAGCTGCCTCTGAGGTACTAAAAGCCCTAAAAACCATTTGTTCAATTAGAGCATGTGAAGTAGCTGCCAATCCCAACACTTCAATCCTCAAACAGCTAGAAAAGGGGATATAGATGACAGTTTCACTAAACACTAAGCCATAACGCTGAGTTGTGGCAATTATTGATTATAATTTTTGGGTCTAGACACGCATGATCTTCAAATGTAAAGTTTCAGCTCTCTGCCTTGTAAACAACTCCTAATTAATGTCATTAACATATGAAATATCCCCAATCATCATAAGAACACTGAGCAGCAACAACAGCTTATGAGTGCTGTCATACGCACACTCTACAATCAAATCTAAACGTACGCACATTTCTATAAATGAGGCCCCCTGGCTCTCAGTCGCTATTTGTGAACGAAACATACATTTTTAAGTTCTTCTGTGCAAATTGATTTGATGCTGAGGCCTAAAATTTCCTGCCAAATCAAACTTGACAGCTTATGAATATGAATCATTGCTGTACTTTAGGCTTCTTTAGTGACTTGAGGTAAGGCAAAGGCGAAGTAATTTTATCATGTACTGGCTCAATAATTCATTTCTATTGAATTCTGTTCAATGTGAACAACTGGGTGTAAGACAACTGATTTGGAAATTCACTGTGTGTGGCATAAAGTCCAACTATTACACAAGGAACTTTCACTCACATTGACTTGGCTTTGAATAGATTATTGAAACCGACAGGGCGGGAAATGGAACTACTTTACTTCCAAATGTTTCCCTTGCTCTGGTTCTTGTAATGATTCTCAAACATGCTACATATTGTTACAGATGTCCCATTTACAGCTGAGACTTTAGTGCTTGATCAGATTCGACACTGATTCGGATATCAAAAGATAACAATCAAATGCATACCATGCACCGGGTTAAACCTGTTTCACTAAACAGATGTGCTATCTCACCTCACGTCCTCTGCTTTACTCACTGAAATGCAAGGAGATTGCTAGAGACTTTTATATTCATTGCCATGCTATTTCTCAGCATTGATGCAGAATGAAACTTGGACGAGCTCCGATTGTGCCGGAAGCGTCATTTATGTGTGTCATATGTGGGAGGAGAAGCTCAGATACTATCTATGTCCCTGCTGTCGCGGTCTGGGGTTTTTATTTTTATTTTTGGCTGTCGGGATGCTTGTTGTCTTGTCTGGTTTATTGCTGTTTTTTATTTTGTAAAGTATGCATTTTGTATTTTTTTTAACCGTGAATTGTTTGCAACAAGGTTTTAAATCTGTTTGTGCACTGCCTGCTCCGATTTGTCTTTTGTCTAATGAGAGCTGCACTTTACAAACCAGCTACAGTCTAGCATTGTGCAATGGGCTGAAAAGCCTAAACATACACACATATATTATATAATGTATACAGTGGGTACGGAAAGTATTTTTCCACTTTTTGTTATATTGAAGCAATTTGCTAAAATCATTTAAGTTAATTTTTTCCCCTAATTAATGTACACACAGCACCCCATATTGATAGCAAAACACAGAATTGTTGACATTTTTGCAGATTTATTAAAAAAGAACCCTTTGCATTGTTCAGACCCTTTGCTCAGTATTTAATAGAAGCCCCCTTTTGATCTAATACAGCCATGAGTCTTTTTAGGAAAGACATTTTCCCACCTGGATTTGGGGATCCTCTGCCATTCCTCCTTGCAGATCCTCTCCAGTTCCGTCAGGTTGGATAGTAAACGTTGGCGGACAGCCATTTTTAGGTCTCTCCAGAGATGCTCAATTGGGTTTAAGTCAGGGCTCTGGCAGGGCCATTCAAGAACAGTCACGGAGTTGATGTGAAGCCACTCCTTCGTTATTTTAGCTGTGTGTTTAGCGTCATTGTCTTGTTGGAAGGTAAACCTTCGGTCCAGTCTGAGGTCCTGAGCACTCTGGAGAAGGTTTTCGTCCAGGATATCCCTGTACTTGGCCGCATTCATCTTTCCCTTGATTGCAACCAGTCGTCCTGTCCCTGCAGCTGAAAAACACCCCCACAGGATGATGCTGCCACCACCATGCTTCACTGTTGGGACTGTATTGGACAGGTGATGAGCAGTGCCTGGTTTTCTCCATACATACCG
>JAUMHE010000072.1:11790856-11835007 GCA_032359235.1 Enteromius mattozi
TATATATATAGTAAAGTTATATTATATTGTTGTAATATTTGTATTATAAACCTAATAAATTCATACTAAGTGAAAAGTAAAACTGAAAAACCACTTGAAAATGCAATCCCGATCCACAGCAGTATTACTTTTTTATTAATAATTAAACGTAACACTTCAGATTCTGCCTCTTTTGATATAAAGCCATCAGATACTGTATCGAATGAGCACTAAAATACCAAATTACACTACAACAAAGCAAAAAGATCAAGAGAGCATCCAGCAGCCCTCTATGGATTTATGGGTAAAAGAGCATCAAACAGCAGGCCACAACACTTCCACCCTCAGGTCAGACACAGAACTCAGCAAGGCCGTCCGTCTGGTGTCACAACGTGTTTGTCATTGTGTAATTGTGTGGAAGTTTTTGTCTGCAGAAGCGTGACAGATGCTGGGTGTGTCTGCAACAGGAAATTAGAGCTTGTCCGTTATTCAGAAGGATTCTGTGTTCGGCCCAGGATAATCGCCATCTCGTACACAAACAAGAACACGAGGGCTCCCGCCAAGAGGCAAATCAGATCATGATTATGGATTTCTCAAGAATGCAAACAAGAGCAACTGCAGGTTAAATGCATGTGTGCTCAAGTAATAAGCCTCATGCACACACAAAAACGGAAACAGATCACTAGTGTGGATTTTATAGGAATGCAAATAACACCTACTTAAAATGGCTGCAAATCGCACAAGTTAATAAGAATATTAACTTGCTCTCTCTTTCCTCCTCTTTTCTCCTGTGGGATAATAAACCTGCTTGCATCTTATCTCCTCGTTTTCATTTCTATACTTACTTAAAAGTATTTATCCTTTATCCAGGCAGAAAATATTTTTCCATTAATTTGTATATGGGCTCTTTTCGAGGTTATGAAAGTAAGTGTTTTTAATTCAAAATGATTTGTGATTTGTGGGTCATTTTAAGATTTTGTGGGGATTTTTGACTTTTTTGTCTCTTTTTTGTGTTTAGTAAGTCATTGAATTACTCAGCTGGCTCATTTATAACCCGAATGTTGTTCAAATGTCTACAAATCTACATTTCATCCATTTTGTCAACTGCTGGGCATGATTCATTTAATTTTAACTTTTTTTATTGAACCTAACTTACTAAATTAAATTAAACTTACTAAGTTAATTAAATTAGTTAAAATTAGTTATAAATTACTAAAGCAGAAATAAAAAGGAATAAAAAAATAACCAAATTACTAAAACCTTAACAAAAATTAAAATGAAAACAGGAAAAACAAAAAATATTAAAAATAAAAACCAGTGCTGTTAGACAATTAATCATGATTAATCCATCCAAAAATATATATATATTTTACATAATATGTGTGTTTACTGTGTACATTTATTATGTATAAATAAATACACACACATACAACATATATTTTGAAAATAATTACATGTACTTACATTCATATATTTATATTCATATAAATTATATCATATGCAAATATATTTAATATATAAAGTTTTTCATAAATATAAACATGCATGTCTGTGTATTTATATATACATAATAAATATAAACAGTACACACACATATAATGTAAACAAAAACGTTTATTTTGGAAGCGATTAATCATGATTAATTGTTTGACAGCATAAATAAAAGCTATCAAATATGGAAATGCTACTAGATTCATACTCATGTAAACATTACAACAGAAGCAGACATTAAGAAAGTTTAATGGGACTGTATGCCTGCAATACATAAAGGGTTAGTTCATGCAAAATTTACAATTTTGATATAATTTAGTCACCTTCAAGATGTAATGCAAAATAAGTTTTTGAAGAACACTGATTTCACTGTATATTAAAAAAAACATTATTTTGTGTTCCACAGAATTATGAATTTACATTTTTGCAAGAACATTTCCTTTAAGTATGTTTCAGGCCAGCTGCAATATGACAAGCAATTTCTCTGTCCACACTGTCCACATCGCTGCTGTGCAATGTGACACAATCCCAGCCATTCCGAAGATATTTGATGTTAATGTGTGGATATGTGGAGCGTTAGGACACAGTGTCCTAAAAAAAAAGAAAAAGAGGGACAGAAATCCAACAACAGAATGATACATGTGTGCACTCACAGTGGTTACTAATGAAAGGAAAGGTGTTAAAACTGCCATAACAGCTGGGCAAACAAGCAGGAGTGGGAATCCAGGTCAGTAATATGATGTGGTGTCACAGTACATAAATCTCTGCTGGGTAGAGAGGGAAGGCGAGCGGGGAGGAGGAACGGAGCAGGAGAGAGGTACAGTGGTGGGCCTCAGCTGCACTTTCACTTGTTAAGCTTGTTTGCTTTGCATTGCATTGCCTGCCCTGGGGCCACTGCCTTCACATGGACTGCCTACGCCTCTCTCTCTCTCTCTCTCTCTCTCTTCACTGCTGTCTTTGTGTGCCATGCACGGCGCTCCACCTCAACTAAAACAATAAATAAATAAATAACACAAATAAAGGGCAACATGGGGCATGTGCCATGCAAATGAGAATTCTAAAAAAACAAATCACTGGAGCTGAGAATTCAGTGTTAGGCCTTGAGTTGCAACAATAAAACACAAGAACAAAACCCTTTTGGCTTCTAAGCCCAACTTCTGATGGTAAATTGCCCACTGAGATAAAAAGGCAGGTTTTTCTTTATTAGGCGCTTTGAATCTCTTTGATTTGATTCTCTCACTCTGCTTACGTCAGAGAGAGGCAGACTAACATCTTTTATAATCATCGTTGCAAAATTAACACAGGACTCCAGCCAAATATGGGTATTTTTCTACAGCTTGTATTGTAATAATGGACTTATGTTGCAACAAGGCATTGACTTTGATTACACTTTTCAGAAAAAGAAAAACGCATTTGATTTGCTGTTTAAAGTTTAATTCCTGAATGACTCATCATTTTTAAACTAATCAGTTAAACAACTGAACGAGAATTTAAAAAAAATATATAATAAAAATTGGAGCTGAATTTTCTTGTTTTTAATTGGGGAAAAATGGCTGGTAAAAATTCAACCAAAAAGAAGAAGAAAAAAAAAAATCACACCCTGTTTATGATGATGTAGAGCAATAGAGTGCAATATCTAAAAGTGTGACGAAGGAGACGGGGGCAAGCGGATCCATATGCACGGCTTGATTTAAAAACATGGTCGTACAGGCTGGGTCAAATAGAGGCGAACAGGTATGGCAGAGGCAGAGACACAAGAATAATCCAGAGCGGTAGTGAGGGTCGGTCAATGGGCGTACAATATCCAATGGGACAAAACCAGAGGGAGAAACCAAAATGCAAGGCAAGGGTCGGTACACAAGAAAACACAGAATAACAGGATACAATGAAACGCTTAATACAAGGGAAAAAACACTCAATACTCAGCGGTTAAACTGATGAACACAAACAGCTTTTAAAGGCGGAGACAAGAGGTTAGCAAGGAGGCGGGGCTGATTAATCACTATGGAAACTAAAACAGGAGCAGAGGCAGAACAGGGGAAACACTGAAACTGTGGGGAACATATTTCACAATAAGAGTCCTTAGAGTACAATGCAGAAACAAGACAGGGGTAACACACATAACTGTCCAGGGTGGAGTGCCCTCTGGTGGAGCTCGAGGGCACTCTGGCTGGTGATCGTAACAAAAAGGGTACAGTAACATTTTTACTCACCGCAGGCCGTTTTTATTAGAATTTGGCACTTGTAGAGCGGTAATTTTTCGAGCCCGACCAAAAAATTGAGCCGGAATTTACAACGACTGACACTACAACTCTGCCCGTGGTGAGGAACGTGAGTGGAACACATTTGATTAATGAAATATGGATCTCCTGCAGGTATGATCATCACTGGGACATAAATCAAACCCCAGGACAGATCAGTGGGCGCTCACTGCCTGCACGGCTGTAGTAAAACACAACGTGAAGAAATTACAGGAATCCTCAATGTTACACTTCTTCAGCCTGAGATGCTATAATATGCAGACTTACATATCAATAAATAACATTTCACAGTAGAACTTCAGGGTGTGTTTATATGACTTCTTGTGATTAAAACTGGTGTTTTTTACATTGTTCTCTAACAGAAACAATATGGCAGAGCTTTGTCTAGAACCTCATCTGTTAACAGATGTTTCTCAGCGTGCCTTTGGAAACTCCCTGAAGCACCCATTGAAGCGGTGGCTTAAATTACAGAGCCGCATCAAACCACGAAAAAAAAAAACTAAAAAAAAAAAACTAAAAAACACTATTTTCTCTGGAGTCCACTGAAGAGATTTCCTCTAATGTGTTCTTTTCACTGGTTGCTATGTGAACCAAAGGGACCACAAATCTCCTCTCCTCATCGCGATGTTGATCAATAATGAGAAACTGAGCACGCAGCACATATTTTGGGAAAAGAGGGTCCCATTGTTCTACATTATACGTTTAGTCACAGATGAGGCTGTCTGATTACACTTGCTAGATTTAAATAGATTGCTCCTGTCTCGGAGAACGTTTCTCGCGGGGCCGTGTTTGAAATAACACCCATTGCCACTTTTTCCATATTGCTTTCTATTGCAGAATGCCAGTGTGAATAGATATGACGGATATTAAAAGCATGTTTTTGATGCCTTACACAGAAATTAGGTATAGCTCTGACTGAGATATATGATAGTAAAACACCTAAAGGAAGCAGATTTAGTTGGTTGGATGGATGGATGGATGGATAAATAAATAAATAAATAAATGAATACATTTTTTACTTTTCCCCCCTTTTTCCCTTTTTGCATTATTTGGGAAAACAATAATCAAATAAAAGGCCTGGAACAACATAAAATTATTATTTATTATTATTATTATTTTTAAATAAGCATATTTGAAGACTTAAACATAGAAAATATTAATTAATAACTTTAATTAAAAATGGAGTAATTAAGATGTAAAATGTAAATACTTCAAAAAATATTTCAGTGTTTCAAATTGAATTTAAATTTTGTACATTTTTGTTAAATTTAAATGTAAAAATTATTATCATTATTACCTTTTTGTGTTCTTTGGGAAAAAATAACAGCAAGGTTTTGAAAACATCATGAGGCTGAGTAAATAAAGACAGTATATTTTCATTTTGGGGAGTACTATCTCTTTAAATGAACATCATTTGATGTCTTACATGCAGAAATTATAAATTTATATCTCTGTGTGGGATTGAGGATAGTAATATGAAGCCTACAGGAAGTACAGACTCATTTGGGTGGAGAGGTGAGAGTACTGTACGGCCATGCGATATGAAAACTTCAAGTGAGTTAGCAGTCGTGAGATGTGGGCGAGAGATCCCTTTGCCTCTGAGATTCTAAGCACAGAATGAGATTAGAAAGAAAGATTACACCTCTCCTTCTGCCTCATTTCAACAGGGACCATCATCACCAGAAAATAGCACTTAACTTGACACATAGTACAGTCAGAGTCATGCACACCATAGAGACTCTCCACTGAGCTGAGATAAGACGAAGAAATATTTAATAATAAATTCATTAATTTAAAATGAGTCTGTGAGTTAAACATATGTTAATTTAATATAATTAATTGTATAAAAATAAAGAATTGGCCCATTTAACAAGGCATTTTCCACTAATCACCCTACCAAAAAGAAATAATAAAATAAAATATATGACCACTCTAATAAAAATATTGAATTGCACCTGTTTTCATGAAAGCTGACAAGGGCTTCTTTTGAAGGAAGGAAGAAAGGAACTGAAGGAAGAGAGATAAAAAAGAAAGAAAGAAAGAAAGAAAGTGATAGAGAGAGAGAAAGATAGACTGTCCTTGACAGCTAGATCTGTCGTGCATTTTTCTTCGTCTTATGTCAGATAGAAACTGTGAAATGTTCTCTCTTTCTACTGTTTCCTGACATGCCAGAGCTTTAGAGAGATAATTCAGCTGGCTCTGAGGCCTTCACTGGTCAGAATGCTACAGCTTATTGAGGGTTTGAAATGTTTGCAATACTGCACTCAGCTGCTGTTGAATTGAATTGAATGCACATGGCATTTTTTAAAAGCATACTCAGAAGTTTCTAGACATTTGGACTGAAATGTTTTATATTATTATTTTATATTATTTCTTGGTGCAGAGCAGGAAATTTGCTCTTAAAGTTATGAAAGTTTTGAAGCCAAAAGATAGACTTTATTAACAAAGTACCAAAGGCGAGTTATGTTCGCCTCTATATTTTTAGGCATGTTATCTTTATCATATATGAGCCCCTGAAGCATAATTAATTACATTCTCTGAACATGTCATATACTTTTATTTCTAGCTTCTATATTTAGGGAAAAGATCCTTATATTCATGCATATTCCATGCAGTTTTACATAGTTCACTATGTTCTAAACACACAGTCAAATATATAATAGCAAATAATAGTACAATAATTTTCTATAGCTATATTTATTTTATTATATTTAATCTAAATTAATGACTATATTCCACAATCAAAATGCTTATTTTATGTTTTATGTTTTAAAATATTTTTTTATTAAGAATAAAGAGAAAGGCATTTAAAGCATTGCAATATAGAATATGCACCCACATAGTAATGTGTCCACGCATATAAATACGCTTGATAACAACTCTATCAATCTGAAATTGTGTTATTAGAGACAGCCATCTTATTTTTACACAAAGATATAAACATTTAACATAAAACATGACTATAAAACACCATTTTAACAGTCTAATAGTCATTCCAGGCTCTAAGATGGCGATAAAACTAAATTAGAGGAATATGTTTTCATGTATAAATCATAACTATGTAATTTTAAACTACTATTAAATTAAATGTCAGGATAACAATGAAAAACAAACAAGAAAATAGTTTGGACATTTCTGATTATATAACATAATAAAGTTGGAGCAAAATAAGTCCTTATACAGCTTGCCAAACACTGTGGCTGGTCTTTTATCTACAAGAGTTAATTTTAGTGCCAGCGCTCCTGCTGACAGAGCAGAATGAATATGGACCCAATCTTGCTCCTCGTTTTATACTATATTAGAAAAAACACGCACGCACACACAAATGTTTGAGGCAATGCAGGCGAGGTCTTTCCTTCTCTTCATAAATAAACCTGAGCTAAACAGGCAAGTGATATTCAGCACCATGGAGAGCGATACTCTCTCTCATGCCACATGCTGAGCTGAATTCGCAACAGTTGCACTGCTTCTGCAGTCAAAACCTGCATCATTCACCAACCGTGGAAATCCACTTTAAAGGAATACATCACCCAAAAATGAAACTCTGCTGAAAATTTATTCACCCTCAGGCCATCCAAAATGTAGATGAGTTTGCTTCCACATCTAAGCAGATTCTGAGAAATTTAGCATTACATCACTTGCTCACCAATGGATCCTCTGTGCTGAATGGGTGCCGTCAAAAAGGGAGTCCAAACATCTGATAAAAACATCACAAATGTCAACTCCAGTCTATCAATTAACATCTTGTGAAGACGAAAGGCTGGGTGTTTAGAACGTGTTTAACTTCAAATTGTTGCTTAGGTATAAAAATGACCCCTGTCACCTTGTCTGAATCAGGAGAGAAATATACTCAAGCAGTTTTTTTCATGTTAAAGCAGTTCTAAACAAATATATCTGTGGATTTTGATGTGAGAAGACAACAAGGAATTGACTTTTTCACTGGATGAATCATTATAATTGATTATAGACTCACGGAAGCAACAGTTAAACGATAAAATGTCTTAATGATGGATTTGATTGTAGATTTATACTTCACAAGACATTAATTGATGGACTGGAGTTGTGTGGATTGATGTGATTTTATCAACTGTTTGGACTCATTCTGACGGCACCCATTCACTGCAGAGGATCCATTGGTGAGCAAGTAATGTACAAGTCTTTTCTGATGAAGAAAAACTCGCAAATTTTCATTTTTGGGTAAACTACAGCTTGAAATATTTGCCAAATATGCATATAAAGACTTTTTTTTACTAATTGTACACATCATTTGACTACACATATAAGAAAAGCTCAATGAAGCACCAATCACATTTCACTGCCTTTGCTCATTTGCCAATGCATAACGGCATTCGCACGAGCAGGTGTTCACCCCACCTCTGGAGATGCCTCAGTAAAGGTTGATGATGATGATGAAAAAGAGTCCTTTGCTCTAATGAAAGCCACAGTGCTCTAATGTCTAAAACAGGTTGGAGGGTAAGTAAGGATCATGCACCCTGTGGAGCCCAGCACAGCGCCGGTAAATACTTTCCCAGCCCTCGCATTATTGTTCTCGGGGTGAGCCTGGGCTAATGTTGATTGGCTCTGTTTGTGCTGATGTGCCCTTTCCCAGCTGGCTAGCCTTGTTTCCCAGCTCACTTTGATGGTGAGCCAACAATGAAGGGGGCCTGCGTTCTCTCGCGCCTGGAAGAGCACGTTTTGAAAAGCAGGCCAAGACGCTGTGCGTCTCGAGCCGCCTTCATTGTTTCGATTCTGATATATTTGTGTGCTGTAAAATCGCATCAGCACAGCGGCAGTAATGCTCATTGACTGGGATTACACCGGATGCTTTCCTGAAAAACACAAACTATGTTTCAACACAGTGGCCACTCAAAACAACAGCGCGCTGCTCCAAATGTGACTATGAGAAATGGCACTTTCAAATGAATTTTCCATGTTTGCTGTAAACAAACATCTTTTCGAGAGCAGCAGCAGTCCTTACGCGTTTGGAGCATGTCTGTGCCGTATGTGGCTGTTCTAATTTTAAATGCTCTCTAAACTGTGCCTGTGATGTTACTCGAGGCAAAACAGAGAAGCAACTGAAGCTCCAAACTGTAAGGAGAGGTGAAACATGAACATTTGTGTGAAAAACACAGGATAGAACTAATTAATATATATGTGTGTGTGTGTGTGTGTATATATTAGTTATATATATCCTCTCAGGGCACAGCATGATGTAAGGTTATAAGCACATTGCACAAAAACAATAACTTAAGGGAAGAAAAACACACACACATAAAGCACACACTTTCCCTGTCACACACACTGGCTGGAGGCGTTGATAGGACTTTAGGACTTCAGGGAAGCATGGCGGAAGAATGAATGTGAAAGAGAGCAATGCTTATCACTGAACTGCAGCACCTCTCAGAAGGAACTCAAGGAATGTTCCAGAAGCACAAGTGCAAAATGACTTTGGAGGAAATAGAGGAAAGCAGACAGCTGAACTGATGAGAGTGTCCTATTACAGCACTGCTCTGCCTTCCGTATTTATCATTAATCTATCTTTCTTTTCATTAATGAGCAAAATAAATGGTATTTTCAAGTATACATAATACAAAGAAATATAGATTAGATTGACTTTTTATATATAGATTTAGAGAATAATATTGAAATGTTTCAGATTGTATATATCAAATTTAAATAGTTGAAAATGCAATAATTAATATGATATACTATATTTCTGTGTATGTTTAGTCCATATGCCCTGCATCCATTTTTATGGAACGTCACAAACTGTGCAGATTTCTTCAGGGTAGGTTGAAAACTAGCAGATTTCAAAGCATGTTAAATGGTCAGCAAACACAGCCTTTCTTGAAGCCCGAGACGATTCCTAACACGTCAAGGAGGACTGTGAAATGCCTCTTAATTCTGAACAAAAGACTGTCTGTGTGTGTCTCTCTCAGTCCTTTAGAGAATAAATAAAATCCAAAAATGATTAAGGATGTAACAAAAAGAATAAAGCATTCTCATTTAAGCTATAATGTCTGAATGATTTGATGGCACAAAGAAGATGTGCATTTGCAATCTGCCGATAGATGCAGACGGCCAAATAGTTTCCCAGCATAATAGTTTTGTCGATGCAGAAAAAAATATTGAGTTTTAAGGCTTTGAAGACTGCATAAACTTTGCCCTTTTGGACTTCTCAGTCCATTACATGTAAGTAAAGAGGATTTGTTGATGCACGACAGTACTAAAAGACCCATCTTTTTAATGTGAAAATTTTCATTATCTTTTAAATTCATCCATTGAAACGATTATATGTACAGTCAGTATTTTCCTATACAACTGGATGGAATAAATGCATATGTACAACAACTGGCCTCTTGCAGTTGGTGCCTAAATTTAGAAATCCTTAAAATCATTTTTGATCAAGATGTAATGTTACAGTATATCTGATGATATACAATCACTGTGCATAAATTTGTTCTTCATCCCCTCTCTAAGCCTGCCTCAGCAATTTGAGTTCACCTCCGCCTTAAACCTATGATTCCATGAAGACCACTATCTCCATCGGTTTATTGACAATCCACAAACGGAATACAGATGAAGGGCTTAAGTGTCCCTCATTATGGTTACATGGAGTCTGTGCTCTTTAGGAAGTTGGCTTAAAGTTCAAATACTGCAATCTCCTTACCAACAGCACCAGTGGTTTCAATTCATCCACTCCTGTAGCAAAATGGCGTGCCATTCAGAATAAAAAAAGCAACAAATGCTTTTTACGTTTCATTCTTTTCACAATTTAATTCTTGAATTTGAACTGAGTTAGCTAAAATATAATTTGAGTTATATATAAATGTACACATAACATTATGGCTATTTCCAAAAACATGAGACATGAATTTAAAAAAGTTTGGTTTCTGAATTCTCAATATTACTGGTACTACAGATTTTTATTTGTAGTTATTTATTTATTTATTTTAAACAAATGCTTTATATATATATATTTATATACACACACACATTATGTTATTATTTTATTATTATGTTATTATGTAACTGTTTTCAAAATTTCATCACATTTTAAAATATATTAAAATAACAGTTTTAATAAATTAATGTATTAATATAAACAGTCCAATCAAGTTCTATTCCAACCCTAAAATTTTATTCAAACTATGAATTTATATGCCTGAAAAGACATGTTGGAATACTATGTTCTAGTTAAATTTATTGTGAGTGTAACTCTTGCTTAATATTTCTTGGAAATTCAAAAAAAGATTCTTCCTCACTTTAAATAACTTAAAAAAAACAATAACACACACATACTGTGTGATGACAGGTCCTGGAACTTCACAACAAACCTCTCAGGATAAAGTCTACACCGGTAAACTTGACACTACAGTGACTGTCACACTATTTTAGTTTCCCAACAGCTCATTAAACAAACATGAGGGTCTGACTCAAAACAGAGCATATTTGGGCTGTAATTCCACATTGTAGTCTGAGTGGAAGTGATTATTTATAATTTTATTGCCACCCCTACCATAGCTTTGACTCCTGAAGTACACTGTTGCAGAAATCCTTTAATTAATCAGGGGCTTTGGAAGCACAGGAATGTCTGACTAAAAGAGGCAAATTAAAAGCAACGAAGTGCAGGAGGCATGTAGCGTCTGACATTAAAGCCATGCAGCATGGATGTCATTACATATGGAGACTAGATCAATACAAGAGAAGATGAAAAAAAGAAAACCCTTTAAGCATTGCAAACAACTGGTGAGCATTCGCACAGCATTTCAGCAACCTGTTTGTGTGTGTACGTGTGTGTCAGTGAATGAGCTCCACCACTGAGAATTGCTGTACGTATGAAAGCAATCACACTGCTGGAATACATCAGCCTTATACTGCGACGGCAGGGAGCGGAGTCAAGGTGGAAGAGGAGAGGGTGGAAAAGAGGCAAATATACAGTGGAATGACAGAGGCCGAAAAGCAGGGGGCAACATCTCGAAGGGCACTGTGCGCCATCTCCAGCTGGAGCACTTGACATTTAAACTAGGGTCTGGAAATCCCAAAGGAAAGGCTCAACATATCTTCGGATTTGTGTAAGGGGACTTAAATGAAAACATCAGCATGATTCAACATTAAGTGTGCAGCCTCTGCAGGGCTGACATTTGCGTTTAAAGACATAAGTAATCCCTGAGATATTTCGCACCGAGATATTTCTCATCCCTACAATCAAGATATGCAGAGATGTGAAAGGTGCCACATTCGATAATGGAGGAATAAAGGCCTATCCTACCAAATTTTTAGGACAAAAGCATGCACAACAAGATTTTTAATCAAAGAGCCTAAAATATCAAACAAGGTGTTATTGTTCATTTCAGGCATTAGGTTCTTTTTTTTTCCAATTATTCTAATGAGAAACAATTAATTTAGCTCTATAAACTTTACAGCAACAGTAAGCTATATGAAACATTATATTTAAATAATCAATGTGTAAGTGATTTAAATGAATCATTTAAATTTATGATTCACTTATAAAGACGGTCACTATTCATTGATACGTAAAGCATCAAAAAAACAAATTTGCATTCAATCGTTTACTCATTCCTATTAAAGGGGTGGTTGACTGTTTTTTTTAAGACTTTATTGTGTTTATAGGGTGCAGTCTAACATGTGTTAATGCCTCTTCTTTTAATAAACACATTATTTTTCACATAATTTACCTTTATTCCACACCGCCCTGTCCCTTCTTTGAATGGCCTGAGCATTTCCTAGTTTTATGAAGCCCCTTCCTCAGAAATACACAATGGGCTCTGATTGGTTAGATGGCCCAGTGTGTTGTGATTGGCTCAGCGCACGTGCTCCGGTTGTATTGTAAACATTGACGTCGTCTATAGTGCTTATCAATTTGAGCGTGATTGAGACGCATAGAGTCTTAGTCAAGAAGATCGTGTTGAACCTGTGCAAGCAGAGTATAGTAGTTTTTGTTTGTTTGTTTGTTGTTGTCTCATACTTTTAGATACACTGTTACTGGGGAATGCTACTGCTTCTCTTAGCTTTTAATGTACGGTTTTATCCTGATTAAAGCTTTAAAACAGTATGGCGACCGCACATGTGTCCATATAGCTGTGTGAAAAAAAGTGAAATCACAATCAACCAAAACGGTTTGGTTACCAACACTCTTTAAAATCTGTATTCTGCAAACTAAATAAATAACATACATAAGCCCTTTATTAGCTTAATGTGATTACCTCTTTAAGTGTACAGCCTTATGACTGGATTTTTCTACAGAAAACATTCTGTATGTCTGATGTGGTTAAATATTAATTTATATTTCTGCATTGGACTCAATTATTCAAGAAGCTGCTTGCTTTTTACATATACGTTTTACATATATCTGACATTAAGATCTTGTTAATGTTTGTGTAGATCCAATTAAGGAGTATCAATCACAATTTTGTGCGCATATTATAATTATGCCAGGAGAAGCTACAACAAGCAGCTGTGAAACCCCTTTATAATTCATACACAATAGATAATAACAGCCTGTGGGGTCTCAGAGGTGGTGTGAAGCAACTAAACACACAGACTTGGGGAAAGTCACAAATGAATGTAAATAATGGGTCAAATTACACCTTGCACCTCATACATGTAATTTCCAGAACAAACTAATTTCCTCGGGTTTGAGAAACAAGGGTGACAATGTAAAGCATAGGAGGACAGACGGCTTCTCGGCATCCTGAAGAGGGCCTGATCTGAGAAAACTTTAATGAGCCCACAGATGTGACTTTGTCTCACTGCTAGAAATCAAATTATTACAGAAATCTATGCATGGTCATGGCCGGCGATTTTTTTTTGCCAGGTTTTAAGAGGTGAGGCACTAGTTCCTGTCACCACTCGCTCAAAACCGCACTGCAACAAAAAGCCAATTAGCCAAGGAGCCTCGTAGAAAATGAAAAGAGAGTGTTTTTGATTCCTAATTATTGGTCGTATCAGCAAAGTAATTTAAGAAATGCCAAATGTCACCACAGGGCAGCTGGGAAAAAAAAGGTTGATGCTGTGAGTTCTGGGCTACTAGAATAGAGAAAAGTTTATCCCTTATTACAAAACATACTTACAGTGCAACCCTTTACTTTATGCAACCACCAGCGATAATTACGGCTGCCAAATCTGTGGAACTTCTGAAAAATGTCAAACGTTCTCTTGGTAATTAGAGGGATTTGCGTCTTACTGCAAACTAGCAGCGAAACCCTTTTATTCCTTCAGACGTTCACACATGCTCGTGTTGGTGTGTGATTTCTTTATTGTTGTTATGCGATGCGGATACAGAGCTCTTATTGTTCGCTTCGTCTTTCATTCTACTACTAAGTTTATTATGTTATCAAACACAGCAGTGCACCGACTGACAGGGGTGTAAAGTGGGTACACACTATGTGATTTGTTGTCTTTTCGTTTGTTGCTTGCCGAATTGTATGATACAATCCCAGTGTGATCTTGGTAAAAAGCAAGAAAAAATGAGTGGCATCAATGGTTTTGTATTTCAGATTTTACGATGTATTGACATTCATGAAATAGTACCACACAAACCCAACCAAGCCCAGTGTTGGAGAAAGTTACTTTTAAAAGTAATGCACTACAATATTGTGTTACTCCCTAAAAAAGTAACTAATATGGACAGAGCTTAAGTGTTTGTTTTTAATATAAGAAGTTCTATTTATAGCAAATGTAAAAGCCCTTACACACCAAAAAGAATAAACCTCAGGCTGAAGAAAAAGTAAATTCACATCTGTAAAGTAGAATACAGGAAAAGAAAGTTCAATACTCTTCAGCAATAAAAAAACAATGAAGCACAAGTTAGTTTTTGAAGTCAATTTTGCTTGTAAGCATGGTTGAACTGGATCATTAAAAGTCAGCAGCAAAGATATTGGTTAATAAAATGGGATTAGATACTTTGTGTAATTTAATCTTTGCAGGTTTGCGTCATATTCTGAGTTTATTTTAATTCATTTTGATGAATACTAAATCTGTTTTTTTATGAGTGAGATGAATTAATGCACATTCACATTTAGTCTTGTACTAAACTGTATTCACACACCGCGCACAATGCCTCTGTATTTCTGATTTCTCCCAGCATGGGGTCAGGAGACTTGTCAGTCAATAAATAAGAAAACAAAGTAACTGGCATTACTTTTTGGAAAAAGTAACTCAGTTATATTACTCTAAAATTAAAAAGTAATGCGTTACTTTACTAGTTACTTGGAAAAAGTAATATTATTACGTAACTCATGTTACTTGTAATGCGTTACCCCCAACACTGACCAAGCCCTTGTGCTTATGTTAGCAATTTTATGATTGAAATAGCTACGTGTAATTGGCACAGTATACATTTTTTTCAACAGTTAATGTAAATATGCACATCAAAATATATATTAAAAAACATAAAATAAAAACATAAATTCAATTGATCATCAAAATTTGTCTATGGAACGAAAATTATTCAAACATAAGCCTATGTATAGCCTAGGCATAAAGTTCAAAAGTTACCTTATTATCAGCCACTCACTTTTGTGTTTTCCCGGAAGACATGGGAAAATTAAATTCAAAATTTTTCAAATTCTATCTTAAAGTCTCAGAAACCCTCCTTTACTGTGCTGCAGTATTTATTAACAAGATGTGTGTTCCAATAGAAATAAGAATACGATGTGTTTTAAAAAAGTTCACATTAAAATATATATGCATATACAGGCAAGTAGGCCAGAAACCATGTACTCTAATTAAACTGTTTTGCAAGCAACATATAGCCTATATCAGTCATGTATTTTATGATATAGTATATATCTTACAAGTGACAGATTTTTTTTTTGAAGGGCTCTAAAAAGCGTGAAATGGACTTTTTTCCTGTCTGCTGCCTTTGACGTCACAGCTCATACGCTGGAAAGATAGTTGGTATGAGCTTGGGACTTGGCATATCATTCTGATAATATTGAATTCAATAAAGCATGACAAAAAATAAATGTAAATAACATTAATGGGAAAGACATCTAACTAGTAAACACAAGTTTTACTAAAGTTTACACAATGTTGGAATAAATAAAAAAATCCTAATGTGCTGGTACAGTAATAACCTCCATCTTGACAATGGCCTAGAGTCTGGAAATGAACTGACGGCTGGCTCTGTGGATGAGAGCGATTGTGTTTCCAGACACCTGCTGCTGATTTAATAATTACAACTTCACCTGCTTTTCTTCTCCCCCTTACTAGCTATTGATTGGCCTTCATAGTTGGGACTCATGTATTCTGGTCTGTTTTCACAAAAACACAGAGTCATAGTAACTAAAGCACTGAAAGTGCATTAAACCTTTTAACAAGACCAATAATATTATTTATAAAGCCTCACTTATACTAAAACAATACCACAGTAGCTTTGTGAACACTAGCTTAGCCAGACAATAATAATAACTCATGATGCAATTATATATAGTCATTATAACTCTCTCTCTCAGCCAGTCTTTGGCCTTTAGAAGCCTGTTGAAGCATATAAATTCTGATGATAGGTTGTTCTTTTCTCTGTGGAGTGAAAGTGATTCCAAAAACTTGTCCAGCCTCATTAGATTTGCAGCCCTCTGCAGGTACAGAAGGAAACAGCTGCACTACGCAAACAGCTGGAACAAAGTCGTCCTCGTCTAACATCGTTCAAGGCATGAAGCCAAGCCTTTCACAACAATACCATAAAAAGTCCCCTTCCGCATAAAGTAATATTTTAAAAGGACACAGGAGATCACATTAGCCTACAGCATTGTGCCACCGTTAAATCACTCACCACAGACCATGTGACATGGATGGTTAACTCCCCCAATTAAGCATTCTGGGTGAAAAATAACTCTTGAGCAATCTCAAATATGCATAGTGATGATGAATCTTAATTACAAAGGCGATAAGCTTTCCTAATATCAGCATTCACAGCACGCACAATCAACCAGATTAAGTGAAGGGCCGTAACTCAAAATTTGGTTTTAAATCTTGCTGGACTAGAACAAATGATCTCAAGGTGACTTTGACCCAGGTAAAACTGATGAAGTTGCATTCTGCATATCTCAAACTGCATGGACACGCTACCAAAATAGCACACACTAATTTAAAATGTTTGCCATTTTAATTAGATTGTGCACTGAGATTGCGTTATCTGATGAACTTACGGGGGCGTCGGGATTCAGCGACATTTGAACCGGAACAGAGTAGAAAAGCATTACATAACGAACTTTGTTTCACACAACTAGTTTAAACAGGTTATTGTGGTGATTCAATTCAGATAGCAGCTGAATGGCACCTGAAACTTGAAATAGCTACACTACAAAGCGGCCCGCTCAGTGGAAAAGCTAGAAACTCTTTATGCTTTATTAAATATGACAGTAGAAGATGCAATTCCAAGAATTGCAGTTTGCTTGGGGCATCTAGTATTTTAAATGTAGCAAAACATCTCGGCTTCTGTTGACTTTGTGTCAGAGTCACAAGCACTTTATGATATTCATTTTGTAGTGCAAGGAATTCTGGGAAAAACTGGGTTTATTAATTTATGGAATCATCTAATATGACAACCCGGCAAGCAGCTGCATCCTCCACCGAAGCCAAAAGCCTAGGAACGAAAGGTCAAGGGTCAAGCTAGTCCAGATCTCCATCCAGCTGTGTCCTCTAGGTATCCAGGTATCCGTGTCATTCTTCCTTCATTAACGTCCGCTACAAAAATATCACTCCGTCATATTTCCAGTACCAGATATTATTTATAACTGCTGTCTATGAAAGGGAAACAACATATGTGAGGGGAACTGGAGGGAGAAAAGAATAAATGAGCTTTGAGGAAATTGGCAGAGATGCTCAGCATGAGGCAGCCCCGATTCAAGGGAACCCAGATCGTACTGACAGCTATTTTCCCCTCAAACAAGAGGCCCACCATGAGAAGCGGTCGTGAACAAGCCTCCCTTGAGAAACAATGAGGCCGCAAATATATCACTGACTATATTAAACGCGTCTCCGCTGAAAACAATGAGGCAGAAAGAATCAAACGGGAAAGCCACAGCGCATACGACCTGCTTGCAAATTCTGCATGGCAAAAGGTCAAACGTATAGCGCCGCATGCTACCACCCCCTCTGAATCACCACCATTGGCTTTTGTTGAGGGATGGTGACTCCTCTATGTCAAGCCAATGAACTTCAGAATGGACTTTGATGTCATTTCTTCAATCACAGAAGCTGACCCATAAAAAGCCTGGCTCTGGACTGTGGTCATGGACATTCTGATGAGGGCAGAGGTCTAGGTCCAACACGTCTAGGAATTTTGCCAGTCGGTAAAAATAGCACTGTACAGCCACACACAGGCATAAATATGCATTCACTGGATCTAATTAAGATATATCACCCCAATGCTTTTGAATATAGCCTGTGGTGGACAAAATATTTGAGTTAAAAGACACATACCCTGACAAAATATTATTCCTGTAGACATATTTCTTTTACATTTCTACTTAGATTAACTTACTAGTACTTACTTTTGAATGTACTTAAATATCAAAGGACCTTATAAGGATAGCTGTTATTTAAATTGCTATCTGATATACTTAATTCGAAATACTCAAAGAGTATCTGTCACACATATGGGATTGAGCTTATTTTATTGAAAAGAACCATGAAGTGAATATATATATTTGCATTTAAACTGCATTTAAACTTGAGTTGAAGTGAGGTATAAACTGCAAAATTAATTTGAAATTTAAAAAGCATTATTTATTCAGTTCTAAATGGGGCACAACCCTGTTAAAAAGTCAGATATTGCATATTTAATGTAGTAAAGTAAACGTTTCCCATAATAAAAACAGAGTATAGAGTAAACTATAGGGAAAAAATACCTTACTCCATTGAATTTAGCATGTCTCAAAAGCAAGCAGCTGCTGAATACTGCAGCTGTACAGATGTTTTCCAGCATGATAAAAACAAACACAGCTTTTCTCTTTTTTTGACACTGCGGCTGTAGCAGCAGTTTGTAAATGCGTTTGTGAATGTTTATAAGGTGTGTATGGACTGAGCAACTCTATCACAACAGGTAGTGGTGAGAATGAGTTGCAAAAACCGACAGCTCCACGCCTCTGCACCTGATCCTTCCTGACAGACACAGGGCTCCAATCAGACCATGTTTCCAACACAGCTGTCACCCTGGAAGCCTTTCACTTCTTTGAGGTCAGAAAAAATGCTTCACTATGACTGTATTTTTTGCAACAAAGCTTTGTTTGTTTTGTAGTAGATACTGAAATGGATTCAGTCTTTGCTGAGAGACAGTCTCTGTTGAAGAAAATTAGTTCTTGTGGGTTAAAATAAAATCATTGTATAAATCACTGTGCATTTGTGCGCAGTGCACTTGTGAAGTACTTCACGCGCTGAAAGCCCTTTACAAGTAATGAGGTCGCGACTCAGCCATCACTCATGTAGCCTACAACTGTGTGACAGTACTCTAAACGTCATCTAGTATGTGGACAGAGCCTTTTGTTATTCTCTTCCTTGATGCTCAATAACAAGTTATGGCTGAAAGGGTAACGGGACCATAGGTCACACTGATGAAACAGTTAGTGCCCCCTGCTGGTTTTCACCAACCAACACCAACCCTATCACTGACTTGACTTAAAGGAATAGTTCACCCAAAAATATTCTGTCATCATTTACTCACCCTCAAGTAGTTCTAAACCTGTATGAACTTCTTTGTTCTGCCAAACACAAAGTTTACGACCAGGCTGTTTTTCGTCACCATTGACTTCCATAGTATTATTTTTTTCTCCTGCTATGGAATTTAATGGTGACCCAAAACAGCCCAGGTGAGTAAATAATGACATACTTTTCATTTTTGGGTGAACTATTTCTTTAAAAGCCTGGAATGAACGCTGATAGTTTGAAAATGAAATAATAGTACAGATATGTAATATTTATTGCATTTCCAAACTCATTTTATTTGTTACAGCATTAAAATGCAGCATGTTGTAAATAATGCCTAGTGTGGTTAAAACAATTAACAATACTAACACTATCTGACAACTCCGTGCATAAATTCACTAATGAAGTACATGAGAATTCTGTACTATAAGCAGCCTTAATTGTGTATCCCAAAATGTTGTTTTCTGCAGTTTGACCTTTAGGGATTTCAGGTTATTTCCCTAGACACATAATAATTAACATGCAAAATGAAGTTGGTATATATGCTATTTTTATACTGTGCACACCACAAAGTAAAAACTTGGCAAGACAATAGAATGGCTGGTAATTTTCCAAGGAAATTTAACATAACTTTTACCTCTGCTGAATATTAGACATCAGAAGTCTGGGTGGAATGTATGCGTGTATATACATTTACAGAAAATTACTTATTTATGAAATCAATGAAATGATTGAGTGAATAATTCAAAGACAATTACTTATAACTCAGTAATTTATTTCCAGTATGAATCATTGATTTTAAACAAATCATGCAAAGGAATGATTCAATGAGTCACTCATTACATAGTCACTTGTCGCTACCTACTGGTTTATTGATTTAACCATATAAGATTCTTATATGACCCTTAAAAGACCTCCGCAACGAACACCTTGTATTCCAACTACCTCTTCTCTTGTCTACTAATTTAAACATCATCCTTTCTGAAAAGCCATCCATCTGTCAGTGTTTTTGCGTGTTTTGTACTACAAGCTGTTTAACACTTCAGATGTAGTCAAGTACAAGTCAAGAGACCAAAGTAGGTGTGAGTATTTGTGCATGACTAATGCAATGTTGATCATCAGGGACTGTTAAGGAGAAGAACAGAAGATAAGTCCAGGGAAAACTATAGGTGATCCACTGAGCATTCACACAAAGCTTTGTTTCTGTGAGAAGATCACTCCAACTCCCAATCAATTCTCCTCAGGGCGGGAGAAAAGGTGATGCATATCTAAGCAGCAACAGTATGGTCTGCAGCAAAAGCACAGATCTTCAATCTGATTTAACACATCCCCCTCCGAGGTGTTTACGTTCCTTTATGTCCTATTCATGTGTCCACCAATAAACAGAAACCATCTAATTGGATCCATTTTATAGAGGCTGCTCAATTTCCCACGAGACGTAATTCCAACCTGAGGGCAGTGTGCCATTTGTCATTTGACATGAAACACCACAGAACATGTTACACGACAAGCCTCACGCACACAAACGGCTGCTAGAAATCATCCTGTAAGCACTGCATATTCATACAAATAACCCTAAACATGCTTTTTGGAGAAGAGGAGTTCCTAAAATCTATTTGACTGCAGACATCTGGGGACTTTAATGACCCTGCTCTGCACCTGGCTCTTCAGCAGCCATGCTTTGCTCATGGAGATTAAAAGCCTCTTTCAGGCGTGCCAGAGAAGAGGCAGTGTTACACAGCGGAAAACTGTAACATGCCGGATTTTACACTTGTAAGATAGGGCACTGATCCCAAGTATGATGCCTCTTGCAGCTATTAATCCATCCCCTCAGGACTTGTCCTCAGTGGGTCCGTATGTTCACCACTGAGTAGGCATGTTTGACTGTGGTCAGTTTATAGTGGTTAATTCGAAACAAGTGAGATTAAAGAGGCTTTTGATGAAGCCAGGCAAACTCGGTTTGTGATAAGGCAGGTTAACCACAACAGCCTTAGACTAATATATTAGGTTTTTCCATAAAATTTGATTAATTTAGCAGCCTTTCAGAAAAAAGAAACAGAAAGAACCCTGCTGATTTGTGAAATTAGATATGGCGTAACTTAGGGAAGGAAACAAGTCTTTGAAACTAGACCTTTCTGCTCTGTGCTTTCATTATTTGACAGTCAGTCGATTTATTTTCACTTCTTCTTGCTTAAGCAGGAAACAGAAAAGTTTAAGATGCCTTTAGCACATCCTAAAACACAAAAATGGTTGTATAGAATTTAAATTTTACAATTAATCTCTTAGAAATGGGCTACATGGCATCCTTTTTCATCCTCCAGATCTTTATTGCCCCATACTTATGTCAAACTATTTCATTTGAATAATGCATAATGTACCTTGTATAAACACAAATACTGGTCTGTTGAACTTCAAAGCCTGTAGCTGATATATATACTGTATATATATATACACACACACACAAAATCGACAAACTCTCTCTCTCTCTCTCTCTCTATATATATATATATATATATATATATATATATACTTTTTTTTTATATTCTTTTTTTTTTTTTCTCCATGAATGACCCCACAATGTTCTCCCATTCCCGTTACGCCCTGCTGGTTTTCCTTATATCAGAAAATGTGCCTTTGCTGCAAGAAATGAGATGAAGCACGTTTATAAAAATCTACCAACCGGACTCCTGCAGAGCAACTGGATTCCAGAACAGTGAATTTTTAATTTAGCGCCTGTATACATAATGTTCATAATTAAGTTTTGTCCTAAGGCCTGCTGATCTTAAACCATTAGGCATATATCTACTGACCACATCCCTGCTAGGTGGAAAAATGCTTAAACAAGCCTAAAATGGTCACCCAGGCTGGTCATGCTGGACAAGTTTGCTGGTTTAAAATGGAGTTAGGCAAGTCAACCACTTAAAACCCATCTTGGTAAGGCTAGGAGATCAGCAAGACCATGTTAAACCACCTAAGACGAGCCAACCATCTTAAGCTGGTTTAAGATTTTTTGTGTTACTTACTTATGAATTAAATTCAAATATACGTTCATACCAAGAGATTATGTGTTATTTATTGAAATACACTAAACAATTGCAGGTCAGAATGACTCACTAAATAGCGCGCGCGCTCTCTATCTAGCATAAAGTCAGTGATGTGAGGTCTAGATCGCATTAATTATCCTCGGGATCTCGTCACACTGCCACCACGCGACGGGTTATCAGCCAACAAGACTGCATCTCGCACACTTCACGGACACCGGTACTGCTGTTTGTCCATATCTCTCCAGTCCAACTAGGAAACATATCAAGCCCTTCTCAGTATTCATTCCGCGTAACGACATACTCGATACGCGAAGCGTCTAATCAAGATTATAGAAAAATAATCAGGCTGTTAATACCTTATCTGTTTATATTTATAAAATAATGAGTTACAATGAATTAGATTAGATTTGATCTGGCGGTACTATTTTTATAAACCGTTTAGCATCAGATGAATCAGCTCTGATGCAAATTAAAATGCTAGGCAGGTGGTAATGACCAAGATACATCAGGCAGAAGTGCTGCCCAGGGGTTCGCCTCCACCCCACTAAATTCAATCAAACTACAAAGGTTTTTTTGAAACCAGAAACCTAACAATTAGCACGTTCCTAAAACTTAACTTCTAAAAGCCTTCTATATTCCACATCCCGCTAGAAACCACAGAGATAAAAGCTCACACCAAGCCTCCGCTAAATAAATCCACGCCGAGGATGTTTCAAACTTATATGATCATGTTATGCTGTAGCTTATATGGAGACGGCGTGCAACAGTTAAAACCTCCAAATCAAGGCTGATCAATAGGCGTCCAGACGCGTCAATTCCGTCTCGAGATGCTGGGTGAGATGGTACCCTGACAAGTGTAAGGTCGGAATCTTGCGTGCACACGTTATCCAAGCACATTTTTGACTACTTATAGACTAACACATGTTAATGGTGCGTTTTGTTGGCTGTATATCAACTATACCATAAGGAATCGTGATTCGCTTTCCATCTCCAACCCGTTTCCAGCTGCGTTACTCGAAAATAAGCACTCAAAACACGCGTTCATTTGAGGTTCAGTAATTAGCCGTGCCCTAATAGTGGTTATTTGAAATCACCCTGCGTGCTGTTAATATGTAAAAAAGCTCGGATAAAATCTCTCAACGCCCTTATATTACTTTGCGATCCATCACTTAATGACCACAAGCAACTCACGTATCCGCTCGAGCATACTGCAAGAATATTTATTGAGTCCTCGCTCAATGCCTGCATTGAGTAAATGCGCTTCTATTCTCAAGCATTTGCTGCACGGTTGGCTCTCCTCTCCCTACATCCACTCCAAGCTCGTTCCCATCCATATACACTGATGCAAAACCTCCGAATAACTCCTCGAGACTGACGACTTACCTCGCACGCATGTGACCATCATAAAAAATATCAGATTCCAAAATGTAACTCCAGTTTTAATCCCCATTTTCTTTGCTTGGGAGTCCACCGGACCACATCTAATACATCCTCTCTTGAAAACGGACAGGAATCCCGTTGATCTGACGCTGTGCCCCTCTGTGTCATCTATGTTCATATTCACATGAAGGTAGTTGTTCTTTCCCTCAGCCAGAAGCGGAGCGGATCGCGGTGTGGCTCGAAGTGAACGGTGATGCTGGGATCCCACAGCAACCTTGACGAGGACTCAACCATCTCGCCAAAAGGGGCCAAACTCTCTGCGCTGTGATCTCGCTCACAGACTCCTATTCACTGCTATTCGGTGAATTAACGGTGTGATCTCACCGTTTCATCCTAGCTAAAATGAAAGATTTTGAGCATTTATCAGTAGATGAATGAATGAAGCAGGAGGGAGGGAAAACAAAAAAAATGTCTTAGCTGGTTTACTGGTCCGCTGATCTGGGCAAGCTGGTCTACTAGGTGATTTTATCCAGCAGTGTTTTTGACCGGCTAAATTAGATATAAACCAGCACTGTTAAACTGGGAGACTAAGTTAAACCAGCTATATCAGCTATCAGCAAGCCACCTCAATCTGGGGTTTGACCCAAGCAGGTATTACAAATAAATAAATTAGCCTACCTAATAAGCAAAAATATATAAACATTTTGAAATTGAGCATACATGTGCAAATGCTATATTTGCATACCTTATTATTGACTATTTGGGTTTTTGATGCAACCTTTGTTGAATATATTAATAAAATTTTCATAAAGGCTTTAACAATCCATTGGCCACGCACATATAAACATGTAACAGTAGACTTAAGATGATGAAAACACACTAATCATTTAAAAACTATTCTGTTTAATTCAGTCCAACATTCTGCAAATGTTTTAACAATTAATTTTGATTGAATTTTAGAGTCCTTGTGTAAATAACTATTTACTTGAGAATCTTAAGGCCAATGTAATCTTACTTATCCTATCAGTTTAGCATTAATATTATAATTATTTCCTACGAAAGGGCATCTTTGTAAGAAGTTTGGCAGTGAGTGTGAGATCTAAGACTGGATGATTGCGCTGTAGAAGGACACTCCTGCCATCTACAGGCTAAACACCCAGTCAAATCTCATTCTCAGAACTACGCAGACACACGGCATGTCCACCAATCCCCTCAGGTGCCTGAAAAACAACACACACCATCTCTCACACACACTTTGGACAAATAGACACCTATTATGAAAAACAAAGAAGGTTCAAAGGATTTCATTTACCTCAAACATCTTACCATCACCCAAACCAACACTTCACTCATAACTAGTACTCTTTTTTTCACCACATTTAGTCATTAACAAAGTCATTCTCAACCATTTGGAACCTAAGACCAATATTTAGTGCATAATATCAGAAAATTGCAAATGAAGATAGAAATTACCACCTTTTCCCATTCATAACCATAAAACTGTCCAAGGTACTGAAGTCTCTGATGCAGCACTTTTTGATAGAAAGACTGTATAAATTATTATTATTTTCATATTTATAAGGTGTTCTAAGTTATCTTACATGCTCTTTTTAAATAAAGAAGAGAGCCTGAGGATTATGAATAGCCGAAATGTTGAGTTAAGGCAATATTCAACAAAGTCATTCATCCAATTTTTTTAGCCACTACATGCTCTCAAGCATTAATTAGATAGTGGAATTCCATCCTCATTAGTCCTGCAGATCCACACCACTCTGAACAAAGAAAAGGGCAATAAATCATATAGTCATAGGCATAAGCATATAACCTTTATTCATCGCAGTCTCTCAATGACAGGATCAGGAGAGAGAGGGAGATGGTGGAAAATCCACCAGAGAATGAATCATGACTGCACCTCATCAAATCCACATTTCTCCTCTGCTTTGAGTACAAGAGACTAACCTTCTTCTCCCTCTTTCCTCCAACACAGCAAATTAAAATCCAGTTAAAGTTCCTTAAATACCAGATTGGCTCAATGCGACTGGCCATTTGGGGGATGATATCTATGGACACACAGTTTTAATGTGTGTTGTTTGCCAGTCTTTAGTATGTTTGAACTCTAAATAAGAGCAGTATATATTAGCCTTGGTGATATTAAAAGCACTATATAATTAGCAACATGTCATTTAGCCAAAAAGTTTAATCCAAAATCGCTTAGTGTATACTAATTGCTCTCCCTAGAGCACTAGATAAAGGACACAATTGAGATTCAAGTGCATATATCTGAATCCTTAAAAGTAGAAGGACTTTTTAAAAATAACAAAATTGTGGTTGAAATAAAATAACTTGATGTGCTATATAAACATATGTAAGTTTCAAAACTGAAAACATCCTCTCTAGTCCAAAAAGACCATCTGTTGAAATGAAGCTGGAAGACGCAATCTAAAATAATTGGATATCTGTTTTCAGACAGATGAATACGTATCATATGACAATGACACCTATTCAGTGTCCAGCAACTTGGGCCAGTTTGGGGCAAAGAAGTACAACAGATTCTGTAATTACAAACACCAAAAATAAGATATTATTATTCCAGTTAACTAGAAGTTGGCCAAACGCTGTTTTGTTTCTGGCTCAGAGTCGATGTTTATTTTTAACAAGTACTCTGATAATTTCAGTCCAGCCTTTAACAGTTTGTGCAGCACATTTCAGCACATATTGTTTTGTGAATCTGTAAAGAGGCTGTTAGTGAAGAATAGGGCTGCACCAACTAAGCTGGACCTGACAAGACCCTGTAAGCATTGTTTCTGTTTTACATGCAAAGAGGTGAGCTAATTATGGCAGAGGAATGTAGGCAAAGGAATGTAATGATTTCCGAGTAATCTCATGTCTCGCTCGTCAAGTAGACTTTTGAGACTTTGGATGCGGGGATCAAATGTCAGATCTCTACGCTCTTGTGATTTGTCATTTTGAACACATAACGCTGCTCATGACTTACAGGAATATTGTTTGTGGGTTTTTTTTTTTAAATTAACAATTAATCATGTATGAACAACAATGCAACACCAATACATTTTTGCAGTAGAATATTAAAATCAGGTATAAAACATGAAACAAAATGAATAGTCTAGTCATTTCAATAATTGAGAATCAATTTAGAATACTATAAATGGTTTTTGACATTATTTCTTCATTTCACACATTTAAGCCGATCTTTTTAAAAGAATATAACGGCATACACTATCCGCCTTCACCGCTTCAAACATCAATTAATTGTTGCTACATCATTTTCATATCTGACAATTCCATATGGATAATAAGTTTTGGGATCATTATTTTTTGGCAGCGGCTATTTACACCAAGTACACATAGCATTTTCTGATTTTTTTTTTTTTTTTTAAAACACTTATTGCAAGTGACAATTATCTGCACCTCAATATTGAAGTGCACTATAAAACAGAATGCAGCTTATTGAGTGTAAATGTTCATTTTAATTCACATTATTAAATAGATGCCATGGTTGACACCTTTATTGGGAAAATAAAGTCCTCCCTAACCCTACCCAATACTTGATTTCCAACTTTTTTTCCCCCTTAATCTCTTTATTGAACTTTTGTAATAATAAAAGGATAAAGATACAGGAGAATAGAAACATAACATTTTTCCCACACTACCCCCAACCTAGAATTAAACAAACAAACAAACAAACAAGCAAACCAAAAAAAAAAAAAAAAGGAAGAGCCCTACAAAATACAAAATAGACTTTTCAGAGTTTAGAAACAAAATAAATAAAATAAATAAAAATAATCACTAATGTACAAATCATAATGATATCTTACTGATTAGCTTGGCAGACTACAGAAGAAGAGTTCTCATAATTGGAAAATAAAACAAATAAAAGGGTCCCAAGTTTCAGAAAATATGCCAGTGTTGCCCAGTGTACCTAATTTTTTCCAATTGAATGAAACTCATAACATCTTGCAGCCAGTCATCAAACGATGGAGGAAGAATTTGTTTCCATAACAGAAGAATACGCCGTCTAGAGAAGCAAAAGCGTTTGCAAAACATCCAGGTAGACCTGTGACATTTGGGGGGGAAGTCCAAAAAGTGCAACTAAAGGACAAGGCTCAATCTGTTTTTTTGTCGCCGAGGAAAAGCATTTAAATATTGATAGCCAAAAAGAAGTTATGGATGGACATAACCAAAACATATGTATTAAGCCTGCAGGGGCCTGATGACAACGATCACATATGGGATCCACATCTTGCCAAATTTTTGCCAACCTCACTTTTGTCCAATACGTTCAATGAATAAATTTTAATTGCATAAGGGGGTCTTGCCCAGGGAGTAATTTAATGTAGAACCGCCACTGATCACACCAGAGCAAAACAAGTTCCAAGGGCACTGAGCAATGAGATACAGAAACATCTGCTTAAAAAGGCTCATGGTCATTTGAGGAGATGCAATGCATCAATCCAGCCCTGAGGCTGAAGATGGGTTATTCTTATGACTAGAAAAGTGACCTCATTTGCACACTTCATTAAGTCACGAGCACAGCTCGCCTTCGAGGTGTTCGAGATTTTCTCAGCTTGTAATTTATTGTATGTCGTCACTCCCTGTGGCCCCCCACCCAGCTTTTTGGATTTACTGCTGGGTGAGACCAATGAGCGCACCCGTCTGAGGCACTGTTGAGCTTTAGGCCCTTCAGGCTCTTATCCATCATATCTGGGGGACACATGCATGATGGAGGACATCAGCTCTGTCACACCTGCCATTCAGATTCATTAGCAGTAGATAGAGATTAAACATGGCAAACTTTCAAGGTATTTTTGCAGTTATCCAAGAAAAATAAAATGACAAATGTGACTTCATTGTGAATAGGACCTACTGTAAGTTGCAGCCCATGCATGGTCACTTTTTTTCTTTCTTTCTTTGTTTATAAATGTCACATAGATGTAACATACATTTCATATTTAGTTTTTTCATTGTTGCTTACTATTTTATTTCTTTATTTATTCGATTTATTTTAATGTACATACTATTTAAAATGATCAAGTAAATAGTAAAGGCAAATGTAGTAAAATTTATAAATGATTATTGTAACATCACACAATATGCAACATTAAAGAAGAGGTTTGGGTAATGGAAATGTCATATAATTTCATAGCATTATTTTATAATATAGTTCATAGTTAAATTCAGAGTAAAATTCTGAATATTTATTTATTTATTTGTTTGACTATCAGCAAGCAACATGTTTAACTAAGCATAAAATTGTGATGTAAAAGTATTGAAATATTCTTGAAAAGCATGCTCTTTTTTTGTAAAAGTGTAATAATGAATGTGTATAGAAATGAAAAGTAAGAAAAAAGAAAGAAAGAGAATTATGGTTTCATTACTGGCCATTAGTAAGCATGTGGTCACTCACTGGGAAAGAGCAGATTTTAACTTTACCATTAGGTTGTCCATCAAGACTCTGCGTATAATAGCTTGAAATGCAAGCACAATATTTTAGATTTAATCATAAAGCCTGCATGCAAGGAATATGAATTAAGTTATTGATTCGCCATAAATGAAATGACATTCTTCTAATGTGTTGTCCTAATGTTCACTATCAAAATATAATGCACAGAAAGAGAAGATGTGAGATAAAAGGAAAGCGCATGAGGACAAAAGAGAGCATCATTCATCATGTCCAACACTAAATGCTTTGGTATTCCATGTTTAGAAACTCACAGATTTGTAGGCTGGTAGCAGTAGTTGACAATGATGTGTGGCACTGTAAGATCTGCTGAGGCAGAGCACTGTTTCTAGATCGTCTCCCCCTCCTCTCCATAGAAAAGGGCTCTAAGAAGAAGTAATGATGGCAGTCTGGGGTGAGTTCACTGCCTGACTAATGTCTTGTTGAATGCCTAAAAGTGTCAGGGCTTTAACATCACACCCATCAATTCTTCCTCAGCCTCCTGTGGCAAAAGCCATAGATCCGCCGCTGTTAGGAGAGACAACGGCATCAAAAGCCAGACGTGACAGACAGGAGAAGAGGAAAGAATTGTCAGACTTTGACACAATAAAATAGAAATTGACCCTCCCTGAGCCCTGACTTAAAATACTGCTTACCAACCCTTCCCTTTAGCGACTGTTGATGTGCATAATATTATCAAATAGATAGATAGTTATGGACTGCAGGTTGTTTAACAGCATTTTTTGCAGTACTGCGTATTTAAAATGTTTAAATGTATAATTAAAAATGTATAACAAATATTTGAGCATTTTTAATTAATTTAATTAATTACTATATTATTTATTAATGTATTTTTATTTATTAAAAAGCATTTAATATTACATAAATACTTGTAGTTAAACAGCATCATCTTCTTGCATATTACAATTCAAAATCACTCTGTAAAAAAGAAAAAAGTTGATGCTGTCCACTTTGCATCGCCAGCCAGAAGTTATTATATGTTCCCAATCCATAATTAATTTGAATATGTCAATTAAAGGAAATTGCCCCTTAATTACCCATGTGCTGGTGAGAAAACCAGTGGCTCAGCAATCAGAAAGAAACCTAAATATACCGCAGACCCTTTGGGCTTGTCAAATTGATGGAATAATTATATCTGGGGTGGAAGGAAAGGCTATCTCCAGCAGAGTCTACAGTAGCTCTCGCAACACACATCGAGCTTGTGGGTGTAAAAAGTTTCACTTCAGAAGTGAGGGCCAGCATTCAAGGAAATTGCTCTCTGATCAGGAGGCACATTCTGATTCAGCCGCTTCTGCATGTGGGCCCCGCTTTTAAATAAAACAAACGAAGTGTTCAGTATTTCACATTACAGCCACCAGTCGAGAAATCATTTTTCATCAAAGAGTTTGTTTTATCTTTTATCCTCCGGGCCAATTTTTTCTTTATTTATAAAGCTTGGCTGATACGACAAGTCTCACTGCTCCCGAGACCTTGACTGACCCTGCGTGAGAAAGGAAATTTAGAGGCGTATATCGGCATCTGAGAATACGACAGTATGCGCAACTAGACGAGGTCGTCACAGCCCCACAGTAAACAGAAACACATCGCAAAGTTAAATGACAGCACGGATGCAGTCCCTGATATCACAAACACAGCCACCGCTGTTGAATTAATCTTTGATGAATGTCAAGTAATACGGCGCTGCTGAATTTCTCGCAGAAAATGCATTTCGGTGAGCCTTGGACCGTTTATTCCTTGTCTGTGTCGTTTGCAGAGACGGCAAACTTTTGATGAACGACCGAAGTCCCTTTGCTAATGGTGGAACTGGGCCATACAAGATCCACATCCTATTGTGTCTCTAACCGTCAGAGTTACTGTTTCATTGCTCAGAGAGGAATTATGGAGGCTTTGCAAACCGGTTTAGGGATGTTTTGGTCTCTAAGAAGCTTTTCATTTGGACCGACCGTGTCTTTCTTCAACTAGCCATTGACCTATTGATGTGACTAAACAGTGTTTCCGCTAAAGGATTCAAATGTCATATGGAATCAATCATAATTACACAGTGACTTTCACCATGCGTTTGTTCAGTGCCTATGCTTTGATTCTACAAGAATGGGTTTTAAACCTATATTAAAAAGATTCATCAAAGTCAATGGACTGCATTACAGCAGACAGAGTTAATGTTAAGTATTCTTTAACAGAGTGTGGAGCACAGCCCAAACATTAAATGTAATAGTTTACTGGGGTTAATCGATATTACCACATTAACCTATGGTGCAGCGCTTTGCTAGGATTTCATGTTTTTTTTTTTACATTTCCATTTGCTTTTTCAGTTGGCATGTAACAGGGAAGTGTTTAAACCTGAATGATGCACAGCACCCAGTGTGTCACAATCAGCATGTTTACATGTTATAATTAAAACTGTGTAAAAGCTAAAATGTGTTTTTGCATATCTAAGGTACAGTATAGTCTTCATTTTCTGTTCAAATATACATAGACATACTCCAACTAAAATCATGCAGACAAATATACTGTCTGAAGAAAATTAAACACCTTCTTAAAAAACAAAACAAACTTAGAACATATTGCACAATACCATTAAATTTTAAGGGTCAATACACTTTTTTCCAAGTACTGAATTCTTTGAATTCAAGTGACAGCTGACTATATATATATATGTGTGTGTGCGCGTGTGTGCCTCCCATAAAAATATTAAGCAGCACAACTGTTTTCAACATTGATGATATATAATGTTTCTTGAACACCTAATCAGCCCATTACAGTTTGTTCTCAATTGTAATGAACCAGGCTCTTGAACTAAAATTTCAAAACCTTAAATGACATTTTAAAAAAACAAAACATTTTCTCATATTATAAACATTGTTCCTCTGCTTTGACACATGAGTCAGATTTGGTAAACTGTTACAGCCAAACTGCACACACAAATCAAATCCCTACATTGTGCTTACACCATGTGGTCAATTAGAAAACACTAATTGTGCACATTATAAAAAGTTTCAATTTTTTTGAATGATTTGTTTCAGTACATTCATGAAATTGAATATTTACATTTGTCTACAGTTTACTACATTATTAGCTGCTACATTACATGTTGCTCAAAATGTATTATATACAGTTTATATAGTTATTATATAGTTCTCTGGAATAGCTCAAAGGTTCTCTCAAAAACTCAAAGGTGCATCTCATGAATTGAAAAGCATATATAGAGAGAGGACAACACAATAGTAACAAATTCTGACAATGGACTTTCGAATTTCTTTTCTATTTTACAATGACGTAACTATGAATCATGTCCAGTCTTTTTAAATCAATATCCCACATACACTAATGTGTAAATTTGAACTTTTTGAAATGGATACAGAGTATGGCATAAATAAGAAGTGCAGCCTTCTGCATTTCAGTACAGTAACTGTCATCCAAACTGCAGTCACAGTTTACATCAGGTAATACTAACTAGTGTTGGGGGTAACGCATTACAAGTAATGCGAGTTACGTAATAATATTATTTTAGGTAACTAGTAAAGTACTGACAAATACATACTTTTAAGAAATGAACTAAAGATTTTGAGTAATACAGGTTTTTGCAGGAAATCCATTGTGTGGAGTTGTTTGTACGAATCATTTTGAGAAATGCACATACTTCTTTTTTATAAATATTATAGTAAGGTGATTTGATAAATGCACCAAAGCAACTAAGAAAGACTGCAGTCAGGTTTAAAACAATGGATTGAAAGAGACATGAAGGAAGAGGTCAAGGACATCACAGAGGAGGAGGAGAACAAAGAAATGAAGGAAGAAGAGTAGGGGGTGGTGAGGGAGTGTGGAGAGGAAGAGGAGGAGGACGACAACATGGGAAAGAAAGAGTAAGAGCAAGGGCAAGAAGACAAGCAGTCTCATATATTTTAGTTGATGCATGCCAGGGTTGGATCAAGCATGCAAGAGGATTTTACCTACACTGCCTGGCCAGGGCCATTATAGCCTGTGATGTTAAAGAGTTTCTTTGGCCTGTCCCCGCCCAAAGACGGGATGCTGGGGCAGAATTATTATTTTTGTTGTTGTTTTCTATATTGTACTGCACTTTACATTGCACTAAATTAAGGAATACAGTACTTAGGGAGTACCACAAGCAACACTTTTTATTTATTTGTAGTATAGTTTTGAATTTAACTCATCAGTGTGTGAGACTATGTTATATATATATATATATATATATATATATATATATATATTTAGGGTTTGTGTGTCATATCTGAGAGCAAAGTTTTTTTTAAGTAAGATTGAGTTGTTTTGAGTGGAGAGCTTCATTTTAACCTGAATATAGGAAGTTTGGGGAATTAAGAAATGTGTTTAATCAATCAAGAAAAACTGTGAAATGATTAAAAAAATTTTGTAAATGTAAAATGTAAAATACAACAATATTTCACAATAATACTTTTTTATTTTATTAAATTACATCCTTGGTGAGCATAACAGATGTCATTCAAAAACATACAAAAAATTTTTTTACAGCAACTTTTAAACGATAGTATTGTATACATGCACTCTCGCAAATGAAGTATGGGCACTGCATTTATGTATCAACACTCATATTTCTCTGGGCAGCTGCTCAGAGGCCTTAGAGCCTTGGAACAGTCGTTGTTTATATGCTTTAGGTTCCTATTGTTACTAGTAAAATTGGTCCCAGCAGATCACGTTCTACATTCTTGTGCACCCACGGTTCCTTGCTGCCTTTTTATTTGTTTGCTATTATTCTAGTTTTTGCCATTGTTACCAAGGAGACTTGGCTATTGTTCAGCGTGTTTAAATCCTTCCAAACTCTCAGTTCAGCTGAGACACTGTTACTGTCCCTCTACGCTGGTTAACGCAAGGCAAGAAACAACAAAAAAGCTATGCTTGTTAGATAAGAAACAATTCACCCATTTACTCACCCTGATGTCATCTCAAACATCTATGATTTTCTACGTAACGAAAGTGAAAAAATAGCTCCAAAAATGAAAATAAACACCTTAAAAGTAATTTAAAAGTAATCCATATGGCTTGCACTACCTTTTACAGACCAAAGTTGTTACAACTTGCATTTTAGTCTCTGCCTCGCACAAAGCTTTCAGATGATTTGAAATATAATGCAGAAGTAATATGGACTACTCTTTTTGATAACTTTGAATCCTTTTTGAAGCTTGAAAGTTCTAGTACCCATTTACTGTACTGGTGTAAAAAGAGAGCAACACAAACATTATTCAGCTTTTCGTTTTGTGTTTTATAGAAGAAAGCAGGTTCCTCTTTCCAGCTTGAGATGTTGAGATAGTCTCCAGCATCCACGAGACCACAGGACACACAGTTTGGAAAATGCAGGAATGGATGAAGAACAAAATAATCCTACTGATTTGGAATGACATGAAGGTGAGACCATGATGACAGAATTGTCATTTTTTGGGTGAGCTATTCTTTTAAAAGTTAAGTGATGATAACACATAAAACAAAACTCTTACCGCAGAGTTTATTGAGGCAGGTCACAAGCATGAGCGACCACAGTTTATGTAGATTCATCTGTGTGACATCAGACATGCTGGCCAAGCCTCGCAAGCTGTTAAACAACTTGGCTTTGTCCTTTCATTCTCAGCAACGAGGGTATAACAGCCAGAACTGGACGGAGAGCCAGAAAGACTGTTTGAATATTCATTAAACTGGTCATTAGAGAGCTGGCTTGGCTTCTAACGAACCAATCAGACCTAATGAATTTGATGTGCAAAGCCTCAGTCTTCAAGAAGGCCCCACACCGTGAGGGAGGAGACTCCAAGCAGAGGAGATTATATGAGGCTGAATGAGAGCAACTGAGAGTGAAAGGAAAATGAGTTAAATTGCAGCAGACTAGGTTGTCTCTTAAGTATAAATGACAAGATTAACATGTTCACCGCCTGAATCAAGCAACAAACAAATTGTACAATAATGAATGGGAACATTAAACAGTGCAAAATTGGTGATTTTGAACAGCATGTGAATTCAAAACAAGTGTGGGTATATAAGCTATATATAGACTTGTTCGGCTTTCAATACAGCCAAATTGATGCTGTCACTTTAGAAATCCTAACTACATTTGTGGTATATAATTATCAGTGTGAAAAACATGCCTGTGGTGACAAACTCTGCAAAATGATTTTACCTTGCTCCGATACTTTCAAAGTGAAATGTCCAGTGAGTGGTGCTAAAAGAGCATTCAGTTTTAATCATGAATCTGGCAAACGTTTGATCATGTTGATTGTTGAACATATTGCAGCAATTCTGAAATTAAATACAATATTCTATCCTACACTAAACCCTACCCTAACCCCAACTGATAATGCCCCAATTATGCCATTTCCAATATTCCAATATGCAGTGTGTAATGTAGCTGTATGTGAATGTGAACGATCTGCAAAGCTGTTATGTATATAAAAAAATAAAGAATCTCTATACAGCCTAAATATGTTGTTAGTACTTGCTAGAATCCTACACCCGCAATGCCACGGTGTAACACATTTGCATAATTCCCACCTATGTGAACAACTTGACCCTGCCCGCTGCTTTACGCTGTAGACCAATCTCAACAAACTGGACCATCTGACCAATCAGATCAGAGTAGTTTTTTGGAAATCACGCACATCAAATGACAAAAGAACATGTTTGAAAAGACAATATTTGAAATAAAATTTAATCGTAGTTTGTCTCATCCAATTAGATTACATGGAGAGGGTGGAGTTTATGATCTATACTAAGATCAGCCCCCTGGGGGCGCTCGAAACACAATGTCTTCACTTTGAGGTGAACATACTTCCAAAACAATATTTGGAGTCTTAAAAATGGCATAATAGGGGCACTTCAAGAAAAGGAAACGTTTTGCAGTAAGGGTTCTCCATTTTCCCCCATTTGAAGATACAATGAGTCAGTGAGGGAGTCATCTGTGAACTCTGAATCAAACCAAATGACAATTTTTTTTTTTTTGATTATATGTAATTTATGTTGTGGAACAAATGTTCACCACAAATTTTATTTTTATAAATCTAAAAGCATTATTGGACATTCTTGTGAGGAACCTCTGATCAATTAGACGTCTGGGTTGGCAAATGGACTTCCTGCCTGTACCATTCTAAATACTAGCAAAAAGCACAATTAAATCTGAAGAGGATGATTTTAACAAAAAGGAAAGGATAAAAACAGAAAGCAAGATAATAAGGCTCTGAAGTCTTCATATTAGCTCTTGCTCACTCTTGTTTGATATATTTCTGGACATGCCAATCTTAGCGGACAATGACACTGTTAAAATTGACCAGTGATGCAACACTGGTAGTCTTCGCTCGATACTGGTAACGTACGTTGCCAAAAGGGGAAAGAGAATAGCACAGGAAGCTGAGGAAAGACAGATCTGGAGCTTTCAGTCACTAGACATATCATTGATTGAGTCTGTCTCTCTCTCTCTCTCACACATTCACACGGAAGAACACATGGTGTCTACCACATCAGATGAATCCCTTTTCTCACTTCTCTGTCTCTCGGTTGACCTTATTTACACTTTATGAGAAGCTCAGACGGACAACAAAGAAAACCTATTCCAAGCTTTGAAGTACATCTGATTCATATCGGTGCCCGTAGTGGTAAAGGTTGATCTAGTCCTTACAAAAACATGACACTCAAGAAATAACACATCTCTCCTATCGCTTGGCAAGGACGTAGGTGAGGTTTAAAATTATAAGCAGTTTTCTTATTGTCATGCTTTTTTTGTCATTTAAAAAAGCTGGAAAATAATGTGTGTAAAACTTGCATACAAAATAGTGCCATGGCATTGAACTAAAATAAGTTTATTTACTAAAAGAAATATACATTAAAAGGTAAATGGAAATATTTAAACAAAAGCTAATAAAGACAAAAGCACAAAAATTTTAAATGAAAAATAAATATGTAAAAAAGGTATCAACTTATCAACTTGTATAATAGTGTATTATATATAATGCATTGCAAATACTTACTCAGTGTATACATTTGGCCAAAAAAGGGTCTCTTAAAAAAATAAAATTCATTTAGAATCATGGATTAATTTTTTGCAGTTTTTAAGTGGCTTAATGAAAGATATGTGCAATGCTGCATTAGAATTTGGCTAAAACAAGGTATCTTAAAGGAGCACAAAAAAGATAAATAAATCATATTTACTATCATTTATTAATTAATTTATTTACAATGAGCCTGTGTGAATATTTTCAGTTAAGGATGCATACAATTCTGCCTAAAATTAGTCTAAAACCAGTATCTTAAAAGAACAGATAGCCCAAAAATTCAACTTCTGCCATTATTTACTCACCTCTACACAACAGAAGAACAGTGGTGTCAAGACAATGTAGAAATTAATTGGATGAATTCTGTTTTTAAGAAGCAACATTACGTTGCCTACCTTTTGTAACAGACTCCAGGCTAGAAGCGCTCCTATGATTCCCTCTAGCTCACTAGCTTTTTTTTGGAGTAGAGCAAAAATGTACAGCATGGTACAATCACAGTTTTTTTTTTTTTGTTTTTTTGTGGTAGAGATAAAGAGAAAGGGGGCATGTGTTGCCTTGCATACTTTTGATGATATGATTGTACTTGACAAGGCTAAATGTGATCAGGTGTCATAGATACTCATAGGTTGCATGGGCAATGCCAAGGGTGTGTTCTTCAAAATGTCTTCCCCTCTGCACATCCTTGAGTCTCATTGGACGTGGCAAGTACTCTAGGAACACTTGACAAATGTGTCAAACTAGCGCAGTATCAAAGCTATAGGTCATAGCTTCTGGGTAGTGTTGAAAGACGGGTCTTTGTGACCTTCATCAACAATATAATGATAATATAGGAGATGTATCTGAATGGGGTATCTAAAAGAGATTATAATCAGCTCTTATGTTCAGCTCAAAGCTGTACTGCAATTGAAAATATAAAAGTCTGCCTTTTATTGATTGGTTCAAACAATAAAATAAATTAAAATTCTCAAAATATTATAAAAAGTAAATGATTCAACAATAGTTAGTTCCTCTGTTTGATTAATTGTGTGCTCCAAATATGCTTTGGACTTTGTTTGGACTTACTATAATAAACAGACTAAATAACTGGTCATATAAAGCACAATAATAAGGTTCTGAACTTTAAAAACATTCTTATTCTCTCCATAGGGAATAGATTTTTAATTATAACTTCATAAAAACAAAAAAAACCTCACTGTGAGCTCCGGGGGTTGTTAAACAAAGCCATATGAATCTTAATTCCCTCAGTCAGAGTTATTTTAAATAATTAGTGGAAAATTGTGTTTATCAAAATAATTCCTATTGAAGAATTATACTACCATTGATTCTGCAGAGAGTCTTAGAAAACAAAGCACACCAAAAGTGGTCTGAAGCGACAACTTAGTCTCACGAAAAACTGCAAATGACAAATGACAAAAACCATTCAGTCTTATACTCTTAAACTATTTAAACCTCTATTTATATCTCTAAGTGTAACAAACTTAAATATCTTATTTCTATAATTGCAATCGACAATTTTAAATCAATAATGTATATTATCAGCACATCATTCACTACACTGTATATTTGTTTGGTTTTCAAATATATTTTTGGTTTAAATCAATGTACTGTATGATTCACATCAGAGCTGGCTGCTTCATCATAGAACTATACTCTTACTTTATTGCTATTTTTAACATTCATGTTGCAGTATATCACATATCCCCAATTACAAATCCTTTGCAGTGCTTTTCACTGCTCAGATCCAGGCCTCAATAGAGATGGTCTTTACACGTAGTTCAAGGTTTGAGCTCTCTGAGTCTATTTTCATCTCTGTTCCTAGCAGCAGGCTGTTCTACGCTGTTTGCTGTCATGAATGAGCATGCCCAGGGGGATTGTGGGAATTGTATTCCAGGTGGAGAAGAGGCCCTTAAGTGGTCTGCAGCAGGTGCTCACTTATTTAGACGAGTGACTGGATAATTACCAACACCTGTGTGCTTATTGGAGAGCTGTTTCACTGCTTCGGAAACAGGCAGAGGATTCAACTAAAGGGACAGTTATTCCCAAGGGTGTTTGAGTGGAAACTGAGCCAAAAGAACAACTGAACACAGTACCACTACAACCATGATAGTAAACAAGGATATCATCCAGCTGCGTGTCACATAGTAAACAAGAATTCCTCATGATATGAGGAGAAATTCAACAAGATCATATGAAAAAGAGCTGCATTAGTTCAGGGAGTCTGATTCAGAGATTCTCAGACAGATGCAATCTATTGCATTCACTTTGAAATGAACATTGAGACTGTTAAGCGTCTTATCCTTCTTATCTGTCTGCCTCGGGGCCAAAAAAAAAAAAAAAAGAATAAAAATAGGCTTAAAGAAACTGTTCATCCAAAAGAGGAAATTCTGTCATTATTTACTCAACCTCAAATTTTCATTCTTCTGTGGAGCACCAAAGGTGAACGTGTAAAGAATGTTCTGGCTCTTCTTTTCAATATAAAGAAAGTAAATAGGCACTACGACTTTCAAGTTTTATAATGACTAAAAGTACTAAAAAAGTATTCCATAAAATTTGTGCACTATAGTGCCTCGCTTTCTGAAGCTATTCATTAGCTTTGAATAAGAAACAGGCTGAATCGAGAGTTCACACTGATCATATTTTTGATTCAAATCTTTTTAGTGAATCAGTAAATCAGACTCAAAAATCTACTCTGAATGATTTGTTCATGAATTTAACTGATCTGGTTCTCATGTCACAATGATCCGACATGCAGAAAGAAGCAGCACTGGTTAATTTGTAATTTAATTTGTTCATTTGTGTCAGATCTTATTAGTTAAAGACAGTGTAAAGTCAATTTTGAGAATTGTTTGTGAACACATTATATTATAAATGTTAGAAATCCATTGCTGAAACATGTTACCAAGACCATTTTCGTGAGCAGGATTTATTGGGCGGGTCTAAATCGGAGCTCAGTGACTCAGTGAAGCCACTGAGCACTGCCCCTCCTGCGAAACTATAAGAGCTGTGTTGGACTTGAAGCAGCACTGAGTCTGACTGCATAGACTGATCACTGTGTGACATTAGTACAGTGAGAGCTATAGAAAGCAGATGCTCTTTATGCTTTGAATCGCTCCCGCGGTGCTTTGATGCCTACGGTTTGCTACTGTATATGCCTTTGTCATGTTACGTGGTTGCTATAATTTACAAAACATCTGAGCTTGGTCTCTTTATTTAAATCAAGCTGCTTGTCCTCAAGATAGCTGAGAGAGACGGCAGCTTTGCCGTGAGTGGTTTCAGTGCCGCGAGCGGACACGCCCCCAGCATTTGAGAGCAGTGAGGACGGCTTATTTTTTCAGGATTTTGATACCTTATTTTATTTACTTTTTTAGCATTCAAATTTGGCTGGGTGGTTAATAAGACATTTCTCTGTGGTGTGAGAAACTTAGAACACACATTTAATACTGACTTTACACTGACTTTAAAGGAATAGTTCACCCAAATTTGATTCACCCATTCGTAGCTCAGAATAGACGAACGAGGATAGAGCAATACTAAATGCTGGTGATTAATTAAAAGTTAGGGGGAAAAAAAATGTCAGAGGATTTCACAGAATGAAAGCAGCCTACAGTATGTCACATGTCATACATCGAGTCAGAGGTCAGTCAAGAAGTTGGAACTCGACTCTCTCACGAACACGCATACAGCTTAAAAACCTACCCACTCAAATTAGAAAATATTTTTATTAGTGAACCATTGTGAATCGGGTTAAAGTAAGGCTGTAATTTTGAACACTTGCTGGTTATGCACTTGTACAGATATTTTGAATAATTTTTAACCAAAAAAAAAAAAAGTTAGAGACTACAGCTTTAATTGGTTGCTTTAGTATAAAAAAACAAACCTGAATAATTTGTTCAAAAATCTGGCTGATCAAGCTCTCGAGTTCAACTCACTGATGGTTAAAATCTCTTTAGAGGGCAAGATTTTAATCTGTTTCTCACACAAAGCTAACATCATACAGAATGGACCACTTGTATAAAAATTTTATGTTGTGGTTTTTTTATTTTTGCTGTGCTTTTGTCTTGTGTCTTATTCGTTGTATAATAGCATGGAAAATAGTCTTCAGAATCTCCTATGAAAGAATATGATTCAAGTTTGGAATGACTTTTCATTTTTAGGTAAACTATGCCTTTAAGCTGAAATGTCGGGCACAGAAAGCAATATATAACCTTTAGTGCATAACATTTCATTAGCAAGGCCTCTTAATTGAGCACTTAAGTGTGCCCCAATAAGATAATTTAATAAAGTGCTTAACCAAAAAGCATAAATTAACAGTATTCCTCCTCACTACAATCTTCAATGATGAAATGCCCTGAACACCAAATTCACAAAGAGAGAAAAGGCGATAAACCTTCTTTATGCACAACAAATCAAAGCATAGGCACTTACTGTAGTGTTTGTGAAAAGTCTGCTAATTGTGTCCAATTTGATTTATTTAATATGATGTAGTCAATGGCAAAGCACTAGAGAGATACTGCGTGAACGCCAAACATAGAAATCTTTACATTATTGAGCAAAGTAATCCTGTTATTCACTTCCAGCCTTCAATACCAGAGAAACACTGATAAACTTTTTGAAGAGCCGAGAAAGATATGATCTCCACGGTCATGATAACACAATCAATAATTTATGATTCCAGGGACTGAGGCTATATTGAGCTAAAAGGAGAAGTGAAAAGAAAAAAAAAGGAACATACGGCACATTATTTGAAGAATGAGACTTCCAAAGCCATTGTTATATTGTATGTACCTGCTGGATCAACTTGCGTGAACAGCCTTGAAGTCTATCCTGGAATCTGTGAGAACTATAAACAACGAAATGATATGAATTCAAATGAATTGCCTTCGTATTTAAATCAGAACATACAAACTGTATTTATATTCACCTACAATGTCAAATAGATAAACAGCATCTTCTGGCATGATCATTTTCAATGTTTTCTGAGCAAATAATCATTTTCACTACAGCATTTTCTCACTGAGGGAAATGTGAGATGTTATCTTAATATGCACACCACAAATTCATGTTATATTTTGCCAATTTGCATAGAACCGCAGAAGCGTCATTGACAGGAACACTGACTTTAAATCTCTATTCTGCAGCCAGCGACATGTGGAGAAGGTTTGCATTTTGAAGGGTGCTGTGCAGATGAGATTGGCAACTGTTGGATATAATTTGCCTTTGCAGGACTCAACAAAACAACCCACTCTGCTTCCTTAAATTTGAGATTACACTCTTATTGGAAATACAAGGGCAGCAGTTTTAGGTAAATTGGCTGTTTAAACGAGTTTCTTGCATTGATGCGAGTAAAAATAAAACCCCAAACCCACAATATGACCACTGAAGCATTAAGATGAAGTGCTTTACCCGAAGCAAAAAAACATGGGAACTAGGAAGAAGTTTAAAGGTGAAGTGTATAATGTTTGGATTTAGTTTTTTGTTTTGTTTTGGGGTTTCATTAATTCAACCAATGGCATAATTTTGTTGGAAGGACTAGCTAACCAAACACTGATTAAGGAAGTGGGAAATTACACACATTGGCTTTCATACAAAAAATAAACAGATGGACTTAGCATAAGTTACCAAGAAAAAAAAAAAAAAATCAATGCTGAATGTGAAACACTAGTAAAACTTTACTGTAAATACTGTATAGTTCCCAGTGGAATGACTTTGTTGGCCGTATTCAATGAAAGCTGTATTTAGATCCCAATGGGGAATATCGCAATGCTAGCAAAAAATTAAATAAAAAATGCTGGAATCTCATTTCATGTCGTGGCTCACTTTAGTTGCCAGTGTAGAATCGGAAAGAGTCAGGTATTGATCAGACAGAATCAGATTTCCCCTGACATCTGAAACAGCTGATTGATTTCTTTGCAGCGCTGTGCAACGCACCAGAGACGCCGATAGACTTGAGGTGGCCAATGCTTATACATACTGCTTCACAAGTGACTGCTACTGAGGGATGACAGATTGACCAAAACAGTGGTGGCAATCGAAGGACAACGCTTCAAGGGTGGTCAATCATGGTGATTAGTCTCCCGTGGTGGAAAGTAGCGCTGGTCTTTTTGTTGAAGCCCTAAGAGTCCATCAGCTTGGCAAGACTAAAGACTGCGTCTGCGATACAAATACATTAATTCAGCTTGTGGTTGCGGAAGTCCTTGCTGACAATTAATGGCTGCCCTTTTGAAATGCAACAGTGACATTTTTCTAGACAACACTATGAGAGCAGCCTGCTATTCTCTATTTGTGAGGCTCACTTTTCTATGTCTTTCAGGCCAAAGACTCAATTTAATGGGTGACTAGATTAGATCTAACAAACAATGGGTGAATATTGCTCACTGCATAGCGGTGTTAAAGGAAATACTTTATAACTGTAGCTTATATATAAATATAAATAGGGCTGCTGATTTAATGTGTTAATCTTAATAATAAGTTATGGAAAAATAATGTGTTAATTTGTAACAATTTTGCACCGTCGTATTGAATGAATCAATTAACACAATGATTCAATGGCCTTTTCATAAAGACCTTTTCATTTACTTCATGAATGAATTAGCAGTTGGAAAAAATAAATCAATGAATTAGTCATTAAGACATTTACAGCTACCTACTAGCAGTTTTAGTTTCTTATTTAGAGTATCATTTAATAAGTATTTGATATTTTCATATAGTTTAAAAAAAAAATATTCAATATGTTTTTATTTAAAATTAGCAGAGGTGGACGAAGTACACAAATCAAGTACTTGAGTAAAAGTACAGATACATACTATAAAATATTACTCCAGTAA
>JAUMHE010000072.1:11838119-11872068 GCA_032359235.1 Enteromius mattozi
GCACCACAATTTTATTGGGGGCTTCTCTGGGCCCCCTCTCAGTCATGGGCCCCGAGAATCGTCATCGTTTACCCCCCTTTACAGCGCCCCAGTTTACATGTATAGATAAATGAATAATAGATATGAATTAGATATAATATGTGAGAGAGAAGGCATAAATACTAATGAAAGTAAAGCAGAAAGCAGTTAATAATGGTGCCAGTGTGGGTTCTGGGGTCTAGCGCAATTGCTCTGCTATTCTATAGTATTATAATAGCTGAATTTCCAAAAGTGTAAGAATAAAATGGTTTAATTCTTACACCTGCTGCACTTTTCAGATTCAGGTCACTTGCATTGACAAAATGTCTTGGTTACGAAGGTAACCCTCGTTCCCTGAAGGAGGGAAAGGAGACGTTACATATGGGAACTCGCATTAGAGACCAATCGCCTTCGAGTATTAAAAAAAGGCCAATGAATATTGGCGTGCACTTGATTGCATCCAGGTGCACCTTATCACTGCATGAGTATAAGAGGGCATGGATGCAGTGCACCTGCAGGTTTTCACTGAGGAGCCGAGCCAGCGTCAGCGTGACCCAGGGTAGTGGCAAGGGGATATAACGTCTCTGTTCCCTCCTTCGTAACCAAGACATTCCCCTTCAGTCGAGTCACTCCGACGTTACATATGGGAACAGACCCGTGGAAAACGCCACGACCCTGAGCCCCATTATGCAGAGAGCCCCGTGCCGACAGGCAAGTGTGTCCGCAGAGGAGTCTGCACGTAACCTTACCAACGCCCTGGGGGCCAAAAGGGGGCCCCGCAGGGATGCCAGTCGCACTGAAGCATGGGTTGGGGCGGCGGAGAACATGTGCAGTCTTTTACATGTGAAACTTGAATAATTCAATATATCGATAAGTTATGGATATATGAAGGGAAACACGGCCTTCTGGCTGACCGTGGAATATTGAGATTTGTAGCCACAACCTACTGGGCAAAGGAGACGCAGTAGGAACACAGTCAGAGGCTACTCCGCATCCAGTCCTGACTGCGGGGCAGGAGGACCCAGGTTCGCTCGTGGGGAACATTCTGGGAGAATGGGCTCTCAGTCCTAAGGGGCACGGCTCTCCCTGGTATAGATAAGACCGGTAGATGGCATCAACCACCCAATGGGCCAACCTCTGCTTGGAGACAGCATTCCCTTTCTGCTGACCTCCATAGCAGACAAGAGCTGCTCGGAGCGTCCGATACTCTGGGTGCGGTCCGCATGTACTCTTTGCAGGACACAGCAACTCTAGGTCGGGTCTGCCTCCTCCTGGTGCAAAGCTTGCAGGTTCACTACCTGATCGCAGAAGGGCGTTGTAGGAACCTAGGGCACAGGGCCAGGGTCTCAGGATTTTTACGCCCGGCGGAACATTCTACACGGTCAATGTGAGGTTCCCCAAGCGCCTCGCCGCAGCAGCCGAAAAAAACCTTTACGGCTCAACGATCTGCCACGGGAAGACGACGATGGGGTAGTCTCGTGAACGAGAGGTGGGACCTCACTGTAGCCATGGTCATGCATTCGCAGTGAACGCATGATTCATCCACGAACGCTGCCCCAGCGTGATCTTGCCCAGACACGTGAGGCAGCGATCATGTCCATCCAGAGAGGTGAGGAAACTACCGCACCCGGAAGCGCACGGCCAGTAGACATCCTGGGAGAATGCCTACCAACTGTGAGAAATTGCTCTTTTTTCTCTCCCGAATTGCCCAGGGAGGACCCCTCGTGGCACGCCGTGCACTCAGTGGGTCTCTCGCTGGAGTGCAAAAGCTGGCTGCTCTTTCAGCCTTTAGAAAGGTTACCAGCTCGCAGGAGTCGCTGACAGCTGCCCAAACCTTTCCGTCTGCTGTCAGCGATGAGAGAGCATGAACTCACAGGAACTCTTTTTCTGAAGATTTCTCCGACACTCAGCATTAGCTGTGGCAAGGCTCCGAAGCGAAAAGCTGCAGGTGCACTGCATCCGTGCCCTCTTATACTCACGCAATGATAAGGTGCACCTGGATGCAATCAAGTGCACGCCAATATTCAAGGCGATTGGTCTCTCATGCGAGTTCCCATATGTAACGTCGGAGTGACTCGACTGAAGGGGAACTGGCACTCCTTATCCTTCTTAATTGAAAAGGTCACTTCAACGCCAACACAACTCCATTTTCTGTGTTTACAGTGGATTTTAAGGAACAGTGAGGTTGAGTTTAACCACTCCACCTTTCGGTGCTATGTATCGATAAGACACAGCATTTACAACCACAAGGGAAAAATGTTACTGCTTGGCTGTGCAGGTTAGGACACAGACTACACACTAAATTTCAAACGCTATCACTCTGAGCTATGATCACGCATGTTCTCCACACATGAACCTGTATCCTATTTAGCCATCTGATATATAAAGACAGCATGGCCTACAACAGGAAAAAGAAGTGTTAAGTGAAAAATTGGACCCCTGGAGTCAGACCCCTCTCCCTGTTTTTCTCTTTATCATCACGCCACACTGGACAACGGTGACAATGATTCACACCAGCTCTCTCACCCAACCTCTGTAATGTCTACTCTTCTTTTATCAAAGCCAGTTTTCTTTGAATTGTGACTCATTCATCACAATTAAACACATCCTTTGCTTGTGGACACAATTAAACACACAGAGACACAGCCTTCATGAAGCCTTATTGTGTTATTGCTTCTGCAAAACGCCTACAAGAAGAAACAAAAGTCTTTTACAAAGCCTAATCAAACCAGCTGCGAAACAAAACCACAAGTTTTCAGAACATTTACTTTCTGTGTGTGAGTGCACTGGTGATCAATGTGAGTTTTGGTCAATTTTTGGTCTCTGAGGATCCGTAGCGTCAATACCGCACCCCGCGTCAAAAACATACTCTTCTTAATATTAAATTATAAAAATTAAAAAAAAAAAAAAAAAAAAAAATAGTAAAAAATATCATACAAGTATTTAGAATCTATCCAAAACCATACAACAAGAACCTTCACATGAAAAAACTACTATTAGAAGTTTGCTATATAGTTCTAGAGCTGATGCCAGTCAACAGAAAACAATTTAGGCCAAGCTAAAAGTGACAAGGAGCATTATTTAATTGTTTTATGGATTCATTTGGCAGCTCTGCTTTGTAATATGGGGCTGTAATTTTACACTACAGCCTAATTAGATCATTGACATCTTAATCACTTCCATTTGTTCCTCCTGCTTTGCCCGGAACCATTAGCCTAGGTCCTCGTTCAGAACAAACTGGGCTCGCACACAGTTTAAAGGTTGTAAATTTTATTGTAACACTTGTTTAACTTCATAAACCCCATTTTATTTGAGGTGTCTGATAAAAATTCTCACTTACAGAAATGAAGATGAAGTCTTTTCAGAATTAAGGGAAACCGTTAATTTAGTGTAATAACGTGTTGACAGTTAAAATCAAGGTGCAATTATATTGCAATGAAATAATATTTTGCCATTTTATATTCAAAATGATTTTATCAGAAATCTTTAATAGTAATATAAAGTTCCACTTCATACTGTACTTAACTTGCATTACATAATAAAATAAAACATGGTCAATAGGTGACTAGCAGGCAATGAAATGTATAGAAAACAAAAGTCATACTGTGGCAAACAAAAATATATATTTATATATTTTTATATTTATAAAATATTTTTTTTTCTTTTAAGTGCATGACAGATATTAAAGGCTTACTCCACCCCAAAATAAAAATGTTGTCATTAATCACTTACCCCCATGTCATTCCAAAATCATAAAAGCATTTTTCATCTTCGGGAACACAATTTAAGATATTTGGATGATACACAGGAGGCTTGAGTATAGATAGCCAGATTTTGCTTTTGTTTTCTTCAATTTAGCCTCACATTTTGTAAAATGTTTACAGCAAAGATCTACATGAATAAAACGGGTTTACTGCAACCTGATCAATCTTACTGAGGAGCGAGGGCTTGGTATCCCTGAGATTTAACATTCAAGTGGTCACATAAAAGTCTCTCATTTCCTGACAAGGTGAGCAGGTATAGGGCTGCTTTATCTACCACTGGCACTCCAAGCAACATATTCCTGCTTGATTTCCATGAAAAGACCCTTTGTTCGATGCATTGCTTGCATTTTCCCATTCATAGCATTTGTCACAGTATATCAGGTCACCTTTCCACCCTGGCAGGGTGCAGTTGACCTTTCCGGTCCATAATTACTATCTTTCTCTTCACTGCACCCAGCGAACATTGTATTGACCGGTGCTGACAAGGTGAAGTTCAAATGTGAATGGTTTTGAGCTCTGCAATTGCAAGAATTAGGTTTTACACAATGTCTCCGTCTTGAAAGATTGACATTAAGGCAATCATTTGGTTGCTTTACTCATGTCAGTCACGAAGTACATTCTGTTTAATGCTTTCAGCACTTAGTGACCCCTTAAAGCGAAGGATAAAAATCTCAGACTGAATCTTTGAAACCAGAGTGTATTTTTTTAATGTGGTTATTTCAAGATAAAAACATCTGTTGAGTTTTTGTTACTTCAGAAATATAATACCTACTTTTTGATGGGATAAACCCATAAGAACTGCAATATCCTACTGTTAACAAAAAGGATTGGGATGTCTGCCAAAAAAAGGAGATATATAAATATATAGCAAATCCAGCTGCAATAAAACATTTTTCTTGTCGGACAGCTCATGGACAATGATGCCCTGGGATTCGTCTCACAATGGAGGGAGTCAGGGGACTAAACAAGATCACACACATTAAACCAAGCGAATCTGTGAGAGGTCAATCCCCATGGTCCACACTTTCCCAGCGCTACATAACCTCTCATGGATGTCACAGCAATAGACTGAGTGGCACTCTCTGGGAGAAACAGATTGGCTGAATGAATCTGAGCAAGAGAGAACATTTGGAAGATCAATTTCCGGAATAAAACATAAACGGTATTCAAAACCACATTGTTTTTTGTGTGTCAAATGTCTCTATTTAATTAAATGTAACTTATTTTAATTAAAGGTATTTTTTCTGTACTTCTTTAATCAGGTAGGTTTTTTTTCTTTTTTTCCCTCTAAAGTCATAAAAAAGAGTTCAAAGTGAGGAATATTTTACTTATGGGTTTTTGTTTTTTTTTTCATTTCTCTGGTCTGATACTGCAGTAAATTCAAAAATCAAAAGCATTTCAACTGTGTATTATTAACAAGAAATACACTTGTATTTCACATTCATACCTTTTTGCTTTGTGCATGAAAAATACTGGCGAGAACAATTCAAACTTTTTAGAAAAAGAAATAGGCAAAAATTACCATTTCAAACTACTGATATTAAGTTTACATTTATATATCAGCAAGTATTATAGTAAGTACATCCAAACAAACTATTCGATGACCATATCTTATAGTTTTGGGCCTTGCATATGCCTCCTACTCCACTTTATTGCTCATGGGCTTCAACACTGGGCATCTCACACAGCCAGCAGATATTAAATAATTCTTTGCTTAAATAACTGATGAGCCTGCTGTCTAAGGGAGTTCAGTGGTATTTCATTTTCACAAGACATTTATTTTATATAATTTACAGGTCACACATTCTTTGGAACATTTTTACACTACTTTTCGCCACAGTGAAATCTTTTTACATAAAAACATAATAGGCAGTTAGCAAATAAGCCTAGCTGCATGGTCTACACTATGCATGATCGTACAATAAATGACTTCTATTATCCAAGTACAGGTTATTTGGAACGAGAAGTTTGACTAATGGTTAGAAGCCAGAGTTGCTACTAGTAATAGGGTCTCTTCGTCCTAATAAATATACAAAACTAGCAGCATACAAAAATACTTTTGCAAACCACAGGAATGTACTAGCTTGCTGTGTTTACTTTCTCATGTTTGGGGATTTCAAGCCATCAATAAGTCTGCATGTTTCAACCGGACTGTAAGGCATGTGAGCTTTACAGGAAAAATTTGTTTTAAAATAATGACACACTGACTCATTTCAGACCCATAGGAGGTTGAAAAACACTCTTTCTGTCCAAATGTCTGGCAATCAGATTTCACATTGTTGAAAAGTATTGCAACATCTGAACATTAATGCTGTCCAATATGCTCATTCTAAAACATTTTAATCACATTGTGCGGAATCAAATTTCCCCTGTTCTAAAAGAGTTCATTGTACTGTGAAAATGTACCTCTTAAACTCAGAACTTGACTTTAACTCCAACTACAATTACACAATCAATGAGTGTATTTAAATGCTCAACAATATTCTGAAAACTGTTGCCAAACAGCTCATTTTAAAAACCCACCAATGTAAGGCAAACATATTTTCATTATAACATTTCAAATCATCTTTTCTTCTTGTTTTTATATGCCAGTAAACTGCTAAAGGTGTTTAAACACAGAGCTAAAACTGGAGGCAAAATCGAGTGCATTTATGACTTTTTAAAACACAATAATGTAAGGTAGTGGGTCTTAAACCAGGAACAGCTTTGGGAACCACTAGTTTAAGGCGTTTATATGACCTCTAAACATCATCAGGCTATTAAGCATAATTTGTTTCATGCACAAAATTAAGTATAATCAGGATTCCAAAAATCTGAATGATGTAATACAAAGGAAACACTGTAAATTCTGTAAAGGTTCCCCAAAGAAACATTGGATTACTTACTTTTTCCATTAATAACTATGCGATTATTCACTTTGAAGAACTTTTTATAGTCTACTAAACTTTTTGCAAAGTTTGATGGCTAAAGGTTCCTTATAGAACCATTTATGAGTGTAAACAGTATTAATGGAATTGTCAAATTGGAACAGCATATGCAGCACATTTAAGTGTATATATAAATATATACATTATTTATTATATACATTCTTTATTATTATTTTTTTTTGGTCAAATGTACATGTGCAAATAATAAATACTAATAAAGCATGCAAAAAAAAAATGGGTTTCCCATACTAGGAATTTGTGCTCTGCATTTAACCCATCCAAGTGCACAGCAGTGAGAAGTGAACCACGCACACACACCATGAACACACACCCAGAGCAGTGGGCAGACATTTCCTGCGGCGCCTGGGGAGCAGTTGGGGTACGGTGTCTTGCTCAAGGGTCTCACCTCAGTCGCGGTATTGAAGGTGGAGAGAAGGCTGGTTATTCACTCCCCCACCCACAATCCCTGCCGGACCTGGGACCTGGGACTCGGCCTTTGGGTTACAAGTCCAACTCCCTATCCATTGCCACGACTGCCCCAAGGAGTTCTAGGAGTCCTCAAAGGCACTTGGATTGTTGCCAACACCATCTAATATAAAATGCAGATTACCTCCATTATTTGAGTGATTTTTCATACAGACTAATAATGCTATTTATACCGTTAAAAGCCTGTCAATGCATCAGCTTATTTGAGGTCAAATGTCACTTTAACATCTTGATTTTTATTACATCACAGCATCTGTAAATCACTTCTAATCCTCTTTAATCAAAAACCTATGACGACTGAATTGCAACCTCATGAAAAAAAGGCTAAAACCTTTGGCTTGGAGTAACATCTGCGCTATCACATTGCCGCCTTGAGAACTGCTGGGATGTTGATGTGAAAGGACTATTCCCCTGCCTACATCAGAAGTGGGCTTTGTTGACTTCTGTTTTTACTTACACAAATGGTCTCATCTGTAGTGAGCCAAATGTTCTACAGAGCAAGGCCACAGAGGGAAAAACACCTCTCCTTCCCAGTGAGAGCGGATGGAGCGGCGAGTGCCGGGAGGCGATCTTCTGTTACCTGTTCATCTGCCAGCGCGGGCTGAATCACTCGGCCCAGACAGCTGGCCTTCTATCGCTCTCTGATGCCATTTCCCATCCACTCCATATTCAATGGGAATGAGAAGCCACAATCCCTTTGTCTGTTTCTCTCTCACAGTATCCGGTTCAGATCAGGTCCAAACCGGTCCATTCCACTCTGTGCAAAATCCTCATGCCCATTCAAACAGTCATTTGTATCAAAACTACCCATTTACTGTTTGATGACTTCACTTCCCTGACAAGGTACATGAGCAAATCAATGCTTATTACAAGAGCTGCCAGTGGAGGGATCAAATGAGCTTAAATGTGTGATTGCTGGGTCTTTGCTGATTGTTTCCTCTCATCATTGTGGCCATCCTCATCATATTACACCATGCTTACATTTTTCTTCTCTGGCAGGAGGCTATTTGTTTGGACTTTCTGCTCAAATGAGAATGCAAATTGGACTAACTGATATTTCAATAAAAGAAATATGCAGTTCATACCATGTAAATTAGAGTACAGGCTTTGGCATCAAAATGAAATAATGAAATGAGGTAATGCCATTACTGTTTCAGTCTTTTTTTAATTCACTGTGGAATTTCTATCATCCCACAGGTTGTTTAATTAGGTATTATTTCCTTTGTCACTATGGAAGGTTGTAACACAGGCATTATAATTATAACTATATAATTTAAAAGTCTGAGATCAAAAAGAAATCTCATATGCTGTCACAAAGGCTGTGTTCATTTGATTAAAAACATGTAACTAAAATATTATTGCAATTTAAAGTAATGTTTTATCTATTTTATTTTTAAATCCTTTGATGGCAAAGCTGACTTTATAGCAGCTATTAGTCTTCTGTGTCACAAGAAATTATTATATGTTAATTTGGTTCTCAAGAAATATTTTTTATTGTTATTAATGATCTTTGGATTCTTTGATGAATAGAAAGTTCAAATAAGGGCATTTATTTAAAATAGAAGATTTTTGTACCAAAGTAACTTAAGACTTAAAGCTGCAGTCTTTAACTTTTTTGAGCAAGTAGCCTACAAAACCTGTTCAAAACTTTGTCCTTACCTTAGCCAGATTCATAACGCTAAGCTTAATCATGTTTTTTTTTTTCATTTGAGTGGTACTGGTGGGCTTTCACGGCAAATACAAGCATATCACCACGTCATTTTGTCATTATGTTTTAAACGTGCATCTGATGACAGATATATGGGATCACACAAGATTTAAAAGAGAACCAGTTCTAAGCAACATTAATTTGCCTTTTGATTTAAAATAACATTTTCTTTTTATGGTATGACAATTACCGATTAGACTGTATAGAAATTTAAATCTACATGTAACACTTATATATATATATAAAATCTGATTTTAGACATTACTCTTGGGTAAGGTTAGGTTTAAGTATAGATATATGGTCAAGACAAATTTGTAGGATTAAAATGTTGTTCCAGGGTCAACAAAATATGTCGACCTAGGAACATGTTGAACTCAAAATCAGGACGTGCAGTGACGAACAACCACACATACACCACAAAACAGATTCATCAGCGCTGAAAAGCCATGCCGATGCACAACCCAATTAAAAAAGATAATTCCACAAATAACTGCAACTGCAGGTTTCATACAGAAATGGTGACAAAGAGGCAAAACTTTTTTAAAGCTTAAACCATTTTTTAATCTATTTAATGCATCCTTATAAAAATGTTCTATGTAATGCAGCTGAATAAACCATTAAATATCTATATGAGAAATCATATGCATTATACTTCAAGTTTAAATTTTGTTGAACAACATTTTAGAGGATGAAAAAAAAAAAAAAAAAAATTAATTAAATATATATATATATATATATATATATATATATATATAACCTTTACTGAGCTAACAGAGCTATGGCCAACTCTTCATTCTATCCTGTTAGGAATCATTTTAATTTTCTTGCCACTGTGCAAGTAATCAAATAAATGACAAATATGTGTAAGTGTTTTCACTTTACCAGAAAATTTTTACAAAAGCTAATATATTTCTTTATAGAAATATTACAAAATAATAATTAATAATAAAAAGAAACCTGAGTACAAAAACTATTAAACACAATATGGATAATGCAGAAAATCTGCAGTTTTGTTCTGACACTTGACATCTCTGTTGTGACTCTGGCAGCTACCATAACACACTGTGCCAAAAACCTGGGCAAAGAATCAAACCTAGAGGCCCAAGCTGGACCCAGTGTCACGATGCCTGACCTATGGAGCATCAGCAGAGATTGACAGACCTGTGATTGACTTGAAGGTTTGTCACATTTCATGAGCTAAAGATGGCCCGTATAAGGGCATGTCATATATCAGTCAATATACATAATCTTGATTTTTATCTTCTTTCTAGTTTACATTCAGAACGACATGCAAGAGCTTGTGAAGCAACGTGTCACATCTCAAATGCCACAAGCTAAATGGCTTCTGGAACAAATAATGTTTATGAATCACTTAAAAACTACATTGTGTGCTTTTTCTACATGTTATGCTAAAGATTGTGGATTAACAATTCTCAGTAAAGTAGCACTTTCAATCCACAATGTGTTTGACATATACCTACATGTAACATTAAAAGGTATTTTTGACGCAAGAATTAGCCAGCCTTTAAAAATGTCAACCTATTCAAACATGAAGCATCAATGGTGGCAAAAGTATTTCCTGCTATTTATTCTTTTATCAATTTTCAGTTAAAGACTCAGTGCAATTTTCCCGATTAGCACTTGAAAGACGGAGGTATGCGTGTCCTTCAAAGGGCCATCAAATGTGGCCCAAAAAACGTGGGCCATGCAACATGGAAGAATATGATGGGCATACCAGAGGAGGTGATGCCAATCAAATGAGACATGAATATAAATAGGGCATAGCACTAGCTCTAGCAGTGACAGCTTATGCTGATTAGATTTTTTTTCCCCGCACTGACAGGCCATTACAAATTCATCTTCTTTTTTCATTCTAGACGCGCCACATGACCTATGAATGCCAGACTGCTAATGTAAGGAATACTGTCTCCACAACACAGACATAATTGAATACCTTAGCATGACATATTGGTTTTGGACACATCTGGGCCTGTTCATATGCATTAGCTTCTTGCAAGATCAGTGAGGGACGATACAAATTAATTACGCCAATCGGATGAAAGTGAGTGTGTGGGAAAATACAGAGTGACTCTCTTACCAATACTCTTGGGTAGCACTTTTAGTTATCTGTGTCAGCGTGATCTATACTTGATTTAGGATAAGGTCATTGAAATCCACATAAACTGCACTTAGACAAAAAGTCTAAAGCCCCGTTCACACCAAGCACGGTAACGATAAAGATATAGTTCTAAAAATCATTCTCAATGTTAAAGAACAGAAGCGTCCGCACCACAACTACAACGATAAAGGCACACAGAAACAATGTCTTTGGAATCATTTTCAGATCAATTTTTCCTGCTGATGAACGATAGAAGCACTAACAACCAATCAGAATCAATCCTGCTATCACACGCTTGGGAATTTAAAGCGGCAGACGTGCTTGAGCTTTTAATGAACATATGATATCGTTCACTGGTGTGGACGCAAATAGAGTTATCATTATCTTTATAGTTATCATGCTTGGTGTGAACGGGCCTTAAGACTCAAAATTCTAAAATAAAACTTTTGCAGCTCAAGTGCATATTGACATATTAAAAATTCTGTCATTATTTATTCACTCTCATGACATATCATGACTTTGGTTTATCTTCTAAACAGAAATACAAATTAAAGATAATTTTTAATGAAACCTGGGGTTATCACATGTCCTCTAAAGCAGATCGATGGATTTTTGTAACAAATATATTTATAGTTTTCAAATTAGCCTATAACGCAAATAACAGACTTCCGGTTTTTTTTTTCCCATGAGAGCAACTTACATAAAAAAAACTGTTCTTCTGAAAGAAGAAAGTCATATACACCTAGGATGGCTTGGGGGTGAGTAAAATATGCCATCATTTTCATTTTTGGGTGAACTATTTCTTTAAAGCAAAAGGAGAGATATCAATACAATACTGATTTTTGGGCGCTATAATATATATATATATATATATATATATATATGCCTTCTTTGTACAGACCAATATTGAATATTGATTTGTGCATACTCATTTCAATTTATTTTAACATGCACATTAACTTTGCAGTCATTTAATGCTCACTTAAAGTTCATCTTCATTCAAATTAATCACTTTATAACCTTATAAATGTTACCTGTTAAATATCTGCTTTCATTTAAAATAAAAACTAAAAATACAATATTAATAAAATGACTAATGTCACAATTCAAAGCAGGCAGTGGTGACCTGTGAATGATTAATTTTCTGTGCACTTAAGCAGTTATCATGCACACAAGTGTGCATCAATACACTCGGACTTCTTAATTAGTGAAACAGGAACTTAATGAGAGAGATTTATAGAAAGGCAAAGAGAGACAGATAAAAAGAGCAAGAAGGAAAGAGACCGAAATCCCATCCCCAGCCTTCCAAATTCAATCACTGAGGGTAGAGAGTTCATTAATGGAGTTAACCGGCTAATTACCAAATGATGAATAGAGTCAGCACTCCCCTGAGACGCCCAGCTGGTGAGGCTCCGGGGGCCCGCCAAGTCAGGGGAAAAAGAGTGTTTAGCGTAGAAATAAATTCCTAGTGACAGCTCAGTCAGTGAGAGCATGGGCTCTGCTGCCACCTGTTAGAGAATCAGTATGATATATGAGTTCAAATCAAGATCTAGTGTCACATTAATGTGCCTATTAATGGCATTATGCAAAAACTTTTGGATCGCACCTATTTTTGCCACCATTCACAATCAAACTTATTAGATTCAGGTTTCTTAATTGCACCTGCATGCCCCAAAATATCTGTTTTACAAATTCTTGTTCAGTGATACTGCAGTAACGTGTTTACACACCTAATAAATAAATCATTGTTTTATAGTTGCTCCATTTCTGTACTGTATGTATCAGGCTACACATGTGGCCGAAGAGAGGACAGCAGCAAAGTCAAGGTTACATCTTGTAAAAAAAGAGAGAGATTCGTGTTTTTTCTCTTTTATTCACTCGTATTTAATTCCTGACAAACTGTTTTCCCCCTTTCCCTCACCTTCCATGCCAAAGGAACATTTTTCAATGCAATGTGCAAAGTCAGACGGAATCAAGGAGCATTGCTTATTGGAAGATCTTAAATAAATAAATTTCACTAAATAAATAAAGGTTCACATCAATCAGAATAACACAATTTTTTTTTAGCAAAATAGAAGTTAATGTAAATTTTATCGCACTACTGTAGACTGGTCCCGAGAAAAACAAACAGAACTAGATTCAGGAAAAAAGGAAAACGTGTGATTCCAAAAAAAACCCCTCAAATTTATTTATACCCTTATTTAGAGCTCTGAACTCAGCGAAAAGTACACCGCTCAATGTCACTTGCCAGATTTTTGAGAAGTCACAGACTTGAAATCCTGAACTCCTCTAGGGGAATGCTTTTATATTCAAGCTGCCTCACAGATCAAGAGATTCATGGTACGTCTACACTCCAACGGCAGCTCAAAAATATTTCATTAAGCGTAGATTCCCGTTTTCTCTGGTGAATGGTATTATGTTTCTTTGCGCTGCCTCCTTTACAGAACAACTTACAATTACAGTCATTTAATAATGTTAAACTGCAGCAGGGATTTCTAGGAAATGTCATACTTCATGTTTGATGAACACTTCACTTGGGTTATGGCAGCACACACACTTTTTTTTCACCCAAACAACAAAATAAGTCATAACATTTTAGTGCTGCAAACCTCTAAAACTGCTCAGAGTAAGAGTGTGGACCAAAGACTGAAGTAAGCTGGGTGAAATCTAATTAAAAATGCAAGGCTGCATACATTATAGAGCATGAAATAAAAGATGCACAAAGCAGTTAATAATAAATGAGCTTCATGGTGGAGAGAATGACGTGCCCCTCCAGGGTCTCGCCTCAGACTTGTGTAATTCTCTCAAATGCGATGGTGGTTTAAATGGCACCCGCAAAATACTCCTCGGGGGCTCAATTGTTTGCACAACCCGAGGCTGACCTGGACACTAGCATTATTTATTTGAAGCCATCCGAGCAGCGCTGGTTGTTGGAATCGGGTGGTTTTGTGAGATAAGTTTCTGCCGTACAATTAGTGTCTCTACAGGTGGAGCGCAACATGACAAGTGAACCCAGAGCTTTTAGCAGCGTGATGCCAATAGACAACGTTTTGGCCAGCGTGCTACCATGTAATCATCACACATGATACTGCTGACCTTTCTCAGCCTCTAAAGCTGTAAAGCCAATTACATTATGTGGTTTGTGTGACATTCAAAAGGTCAATATAAAGAATGTGAACCTGGAAGCGCCATTGGAGGGTTACGCAATTCAAAACAACTGACAAAACAACTTTGTACAGTGTACTGATGTGGATCCATTTGTCATGGTTATTACACTTTTTCTACTGCGACCTGTGAGATTCTGCTGGACACTCCAACAACAGTTATAGTTGTATGATATTGTTAGTATTGTAGGTATTGATGTGTAAAGTGTTTACAAAAATACTGGAATGTACAAGAGCAGATAGCATCTAAAATATGAGCACAATTTAGGAAATAGACAAATGTTTAAGAATACACATTTAATTATTAGATTCAATAGGTTGATTTTATTGCATTTATTCAATTAAATCAATCAAATATGTTAAATAAATATACAACTTTTTAATTAAATAAAACAAACTCTTTTGTTCATTAAGAATGCATTAAATTGGTAAAAGTGATGGTAAAGACATTTTAATATTATAATATATTTCCATTTTAAATAAATACTGTGCTTTCTACTTATCAAGGAATCATGAAAAATATTTCCACAAAAACTAATAAGTAGCAGAACTCTTTTTAACATTGAAAGTAATAAATGTTTCTTGAGGACCAAATCGACATATTAGAATAATTTCTGGATCATGTGACACTATAACAGCATGTGACATTATGACAGCAGCTATGGCTGCTGAAAATTCAGCTTTGCTATCACTGGAATAAATTACATCTTATATTATAACATAATAAAATATTTTTAATTGTAAAATTTTACAATATTGTAGTTTTACTACATTTTTGTCTTGGTGAGCATAAGAGACTTCTGTCAATTTTACTATGCCACATATGCAGTAACAGAAACAGCTATAAAAAATATTTTAATAATGAACAGTTTTCCTGAAGATTTTTAGGCTTAAGATATTTTAGCTGCTCATCAGTTAACACCTTGTTTTAGATGTACATCCATTTCATTTAACATCCAAACAAGTGAAAATGTACATTACGAATACCACTGAGATCAAGCTGTTGGTTCAGAGAGTCAGAAAATGACTAATGCTTATGAGCTGTAGAATCACGCAACATATTGAGTGCAAGCCACACTTTATCGACAACCAGGATGGTGTTTACATCCAGAGAGAAATTCCACATATGCAGATCAATTTTTACTTCTGTACTCCTGATAAAGGGCCACAGCTTAAGGCATTAACATCACATACACTCTGTCAGTTATCAGAGTAATACTGCGCATACACACTGTAAAAAGAAAAGCCTTTTGGTCATCAATCTAAAATTTCATCGGTTTTGTCCTTGATAACCACGCTAACGCTCACCACCGATCCTGATGAATTAAAACAGCTTATTTCCAGTAACTGTGACAGGTTTATATCCTCTCCTGCCTCTCCTTGCGGATCCTCCCAGCGCTTGCTGGTACAGAGAGTTCTGAAAGTTAGACTCACGGTATGAATGTCATGAATTTTCACTGTGCCACTGGCCGGATTGTTAAGAGTAATTGCATTCCACTGGAAGCTCCTGATGCTCATTTGCTGCCTGTGGCAGATCTTGAGCCCAGATTGCAACCCGGCCTCCCTTCTCTTCTAATGCACAATAAAAACAAAGGAATGCTCTGTATTTCTACACCGTTGGCTGTAAAATCCCTCTACTGAGTAATGGTGTATGCTTAGTATACAGCACAGTATATTACAATGATTATGTTCTTTGTTTTTTTCTGCCTTTATAAAAGAAACAATGTGCTTACTGTACTAACATGATCAGATTTCAAAAGATTATGTCAAGGTTTACTTTCCCATGTATGCAAACTGTACTCTCAGTCAGCGGAAAGGTCATAAATAAAGCAAAACGTGTGTGTTAAAAAATAAATCTGTTATACTTGTTTTCTTGCAGTTATATTTATATCACTGTCCTGACATTTTTATCAAAGGGTGTCCAATTGTGCATCAGACCTTTATGCAATAGATACAATACAATGCCAAGGATTGTGCCGAGAGAAGCAAAGGCACTGATTTGGGAAGCAATGAACCTGTTTATTTGGCCTGTCAAACTCCTAACACACATGGCTCAGGGCTCATTTCTTTATTACGGCAATCACGCTCTTTAGTATTCCAGCAGTCACTGAAATTTCCAAGTGCAGCTGAGGCTCCGATCTCTTTATTTCCTCCTTTTCTCCAGAGAGAGTCACAGGACTTGTACTCTCTCCTCCGTCCAGACACGCTCACAAGTGTCTCTCCGTCTCCCCTGCTCCGCCAACAGATGTTCATTTATACAGATGACCCTTTCTTTCTGCTGTTTAATTACTCTTTGTCCTCCTGTTAATGAACCGCGTGCTCGTGCAGCAGAGACGTCCCGCAAGACAACCTGGGCTCTTCTGCCAGGGTGTATTTTCGCTACTGAAATTTGAGAATCACGATATTCACTGATGCATGCGAGAATAAATACGAATCATAAGAGTGTCATAATGGAAGCTATAAGCACCATGCCCTCTACAGACAGGTTATGAAAGCTTTCGTTAGGACTGGGCTTTGATTTGTTCATTGCTTTCTGATGTGACTGGGTGCGAAGAATAACTGATGATATGAGCTCCTAAAAGCGCACTCAATGCTTGACTAGCTCCTCTTCATCTCATTGGTCTTCCAATTTAAACTGACACCTATCAGCATGGATGCTTGAAAGTTGCTTATTATAATGATTATGATGATGTTTGCTTATCTTCCGATTTTCTTTCTTTTCTTTTCTTTGTATTTTACTTGAATTCTCTCAAAATGCATAATTCTAGGGAAATACTGAAGAAAAAATGCTTAAATGTACACAGTACTTTTCAAAAGTTTAGCAACATTAAGAAAGTTTAGAAACTTTTTTATTATTATTCCTGTGTTGGCAAAGCAGCCTTCAGTGTCACATGATCCTACAGAAATCATTTTAATATGCTGATTTATATCTAAAATTATTTTATTACATATTTCTAATATAGTTATTTATTTTAAAAACAATGTATTTATTTATTTATTTTTTTTAAATTAACTGATTTTTCCCTTTCCATCCTGATACATTTATGGAATTTAAACTTGTAAAATTTAGACATTTGATACATATTCGACATAACTGGACTAAATGTGTTTTGGAGCTGCACAGGAAAAAAAAACTGAGATTCTGAAGGAACAAAAAAAAACCTTAATCATAGCATAATGAAATCTGCTCTTGCGTGATACAACAAAGTAGCGTGCCGAGAAATACACAGCTGACCCTAACTATCTAAAGCTCCCTGTTGAACAATTTTAAAGTCTGTGTCATACAGTGTTTTGCATCATGCCTGCTGAAAGCATGGAATACACAATAAAAATCAATTATTCTCAATTATTTCCAGTAGTCAAGTATGAAAACGTTGCATGACTGGAAGTGCAAAACAAAATACTATACAAAACTATTTTTATTTGATTGCTTATTTATAAAATTGGGTAAATTCAGCAACATTTGCAATGACAACATAATCATTAAAAACATCACTCCTAGCTCCTTCTGCCCTACATTGTTGAGCCATAAATTGACTTATGTTTTGACAGTTCCACTGAGCCAGTCTTCAAAAATCAACCTACGAATGGCTAATTTATAGTCTCGGCAGACTAAGCTGCAATAGGAGAAAGCGTTTTGCCATTGAAAGAATCACACACTTCACCTTTAAGCTACTTAATCTTTTCTACTTATTTATTCCACTTGTGTCTCAGTCAGCTTTAAAAATGCAGTGAGAATACTTTGATATTCATCATGGCAACAGTAATATGTTTCCACATTATTAATTTTCAATAAGGGTGACCCTGGAATGAGCGAGCTACAGAGATCACAGACCTCCAATCTGCACCATGCCCTTAAGATAGCCACAAACCTCATGTTGCTTGAAAGGAACTGTCCGTGTAATTAGTTTACTGCAATTTGCTTTGAATGAAAATGGGCGGCTAATATTTTGAAGACAGAAGCTTTTGTTCCTGCGGTGGTCTTGGTATTCTTTGTCTAGAAGGAATACTTGTTTTTGTGCTGCTTTCTCTGCTAGAAAGGCATGTGGGTGTATCTAGTGAGTAATGAAGGAAGTGATCACTCTGTAACTGCCCTGCATGTGCACACGCCATCTCATACAACGCTGAGAGCGCTTTTGTAATTATTGCTTCCAATTTCTGGCAGCTGCACTGGTGTAGAGACAAGCTTTTAAAAGCCACTTGGACATTTGGTTTTGGGAGGAATATAGCATGAGGGCTGCTGGGGCTGGGACTTGTTGACTTGCATTTGTCCGGTCCTTTAATATTCTTATTTTCAATATTGTTCTCCTCTTGTCTGCCTGCTCCACGCACACCAAATCTCAAATCATATGCTATTTATTCTGTATATACGAACTGGTCACTGAAAGTTTCTTTAGGGAACCAGAAATTGTTTATCAATGGCATCACTGTTAAAAAAAGATTGTCAGTGTATCTTCAAAGTATGAATCCAATATGCAATTTACACATCCTAACTCAAATATACTTCTAAAGTAAAGCTGAGATGCAATCTTAAAAAATAAAGGTTCTTGGCACAGATAGTTCCATAAAGTATCTTTGACATCCTTGGAATCTTTCCATAGCACATAAAAGCTTCCTTAGATTATTAAAAATGTTATTGAAACTAAAGGTTCTTCTAAAAAACTGTTCACTGAGGTTCTTTGGGAAACCAAAAAATGTTCTTTAATAGAATCACATTGCTGTACACTCCACTATACACTCTCAGAAATGGGTTTTCATTGAAGAACCATTCTGGGTTCCCCAAAGAACCTTTCAGTGAATAGTTCTAAAAAAGCGTTTAGTGCAATGGAAAGGTTTCCTACCTCTTTTAAAGAGTGTATCTTTTTGTAGGTTGATCTAGAAAAATATAAAGTGAAACATTCCTATTTAACACTGAGTCACAATAAGTTGAACATGAGACAATTCACTGTTCATCCATAACGTTGAATGACATCTGGAGAATGAAACCATCACATAAGAACCAAATGAAAAAAGTTTTTGAACAACGTGTTGATAAGTCCCTGACATGCCATCTCCACTGAGATCCATGGGTCACGTCAATAATACAAGAGTGACAAGCAACACAAAGAAGCATATTGATCCCAATGTCTTTTCCACCGGCTTCCCCCAACGCTCAGTGTCCCTCCTTCCCACATATCAAAGCTCTGCTCATACAGGCATATACACCAGGATTGTGCAGCATTCACAACTGCATATAAAAATTCCTCCATATAAACATCCTGAATGTTGAATTCAAATTCAGGAACCAAAAAATGTACCAATTCTAAAATCCCGTTTTTAAGATGTTTACTCAAATCTAAAGAACACTGTAACACAAACAACCATACTGCCCTTTATCTTTATCTCTCTTTATATTCATCTCACAATCACCAAACAAACATTACAATAAGCCACATGATCTCACACTGCAACTATGCCTACGATAGATGCCCGCATAAAAACTCAATTCAGCTCATGTAGTGCCATCTCTGCCTGCATTAGCCGCACGTGTTTAAAAAGCCCCAGAGCCGTTTGGGTCCCTCCTGCCACTCTGCTTTGGAATTACTGATATCAGGTGCATATTCATTTCAGCTAGAATGAAGGGAGGAGAGATAGAGTGATAATGGCGAGAAAGGGGGCGGGGGGAGAGGTAGAGATATGAGCAGAAGTGAATAAAGAGCGCATTCTAATGAAGCGCACAGTAAAACGGTGCACATCCAGAGAGGTTGACATTTCCTTGACCTTCAGCCCTGGAAACAGCAGCAGACTGAAATGAAGAGAAAGAAGAGAGTGCTAATGAGGATGACACAGAGAGAAATGGCTCCCTTGGGCCACGTGCCAAACCCCCAGCACACCACTCCTCAACCCTTATAGAAGAGGCTGAAGCGGGACATTGATACTCGGCAGCCTGTGGAGATGTGATCAATGTTCAAACCTGGATACTCAAGGAGGCAGCACTTTATTTGAACTTGGATCAATAATTTTGATTTTAAAGCAAAGAGATTTGTCAAAATGCATTCAGATTTCTTTTTGAGCCCTTTTCTGTTGGTTTAGCTGGTTAGCATGGGTCAGTTAGCTCCTGCTGGTAGATGCTGTAACTACACCATTACCCTTGGTAAGGCACTCTAAAACAGATTTGCATCATAATCAAATAATTTTCTGTAAGAAATATTTTGCAGCTTTTTATTATATCTTAGTGAATGCATCCAATATTTCTTAAAAGCGTGAATGTGGACTCCCACTTAACCTCATTACTGTCCACTCCCTTTTACGTCAGAGTGTTAATAGTGAAGGGCTTGGGGGCGTTTTAGTGCTGCTGTAGACCAATCAGTGTTATCAGGATGTCATTTTCTTGCCAATTATTAGATAAATGGCATTTTCATGTCAGGTGACTGACTCTCCAAAAAAATGTGTCCAGAAGTGAGTGAAGATGAAGCAAAGATGGCAGCATGCAGGTCATGTGCTTCTGAGATGAATGGGAATGTTAACAGACAGATCTCAGGTATTATAGACCTCCAAAGTTCTAAGAATGATCTGAAAATCTTTAAGCTCGACTCATGAATGTTAATTAGGTGATGTAACCTTCCTCTAGTGGTTGTAACTGATTCTCTGAAAAGCAGGTAAGTGGGTGCTAGAAATACTCGAATTACCGCTTTACAGATTGATCGCTCAATCGATGATAATGATGATGCAACCGGCTGGAAGAGGCCCTTATTGGTCTTTTTTGCACTGCAGTCAAGCAAAATAGAGTTAAAACATGATTTAAAGTACGATTGCCCCGATAGAAGTTTACAATTAAAATAAAAATAAAAAAGTGCTACAAGTCAATTTAAACATAACAACATTATAACGTACAGAATGAAAAATGTATATTTTTAATGACATTTTTATTTTGAGATTTGCTAAACATTTACACTGTTATGAATTTAATTAATTATTAAGATTAACTTAATTGTTTTATGGAAGGTTATTAAATGGTATGATGCATAATAATTATTTATAATGTGCATTGTAATACATTATATATTGTCCTATATAATTATAACCAAATTTAAAATGTGTAGTGTAACAATGAATTTATAAGTGCGCTGTGGTTATAATTATGCATTAGATTGTACAACGCAATAGTATACGTTGCACTACAAGCATTAATGCAGTAAAACTAATGCATCATACATTAAGGCTTTAAGTATAAGCAAATGAACATGTGGAATTAAATATATAATATACACTTATAATATACACAGTATCCTATACTGACAATACAGTCTTATTTTATTAAAGTTTAGAGGTCTGTTGGTTCAACCATCTTCACTAGAAAAGCCTAAAAGAGGTATAAAGGAACTTGTATAAAAACATGTACAGTATTTACTTACAATCTTGCCTGGTATTAGATTGAACTAGCCTTTTTTTGTATCAAAACAATGCACCTTTATAAGAAAACTAACAGAAAACCATTTTTGTACACAAATGAAATTAGGTTTATTGCTTAACCTATGTAAGCCAACCAATCTGGTATTAATAAAACCTGTAAAGGTTTTTCACAGGCCAGTCTACATGAAATTAGTGACTTTGATTAGAAAATAAGGCTTGCAGTTGCAGAGCAGTACAGAAAACTAAATATGTCATGTGCCAAATTCAAATAGACTCTGGCCTTCAGGCCTCTAGCTGTCAGTTTTCATTAGTTTTATCATCTATTATTCACTCTGTTGTATGAAAACACATATTATCAGAGGTCTGAAGCAGGGACCATCATTGCTACTAATCTGATGGATTCTGGTTATTATCAGAAATTGTAACATTTTATCAGTTTATTTCACTTTTTTTTAGATAAAAAAATCGTTTGAACTACAAACAACAGGAACCTTTTAAAGCAATTACACATCCACATTCAGTTTAAAAGAAACAGGGCAACAAGACAACAACACAGCAACCTAAAAAAAGAACTTCCTGTCAACATTTTGGAGTCGGTGGTGAAAATGGAATACAGACAGTGTCAAATACCATTGCTATTGTTTTGTCCTCGTATCCAATCCATCATCATTATGAGAGAAATAAGAGCAGGGTTGGGGAGAGTGAAAGAGAGAGAGATGGGAAACGTTCCATTGTAATTCAGCTGAAAACATGTGCTGCTCTCCAAATTTTCCATTTACATCTACCCAGCGGGCACGCATGTCTGACTCCAAGGATCAACAAATAAAGCCCATGTGGGCAGTCTTAAGCCATCACTTGGAGGAGCCCTGCAAGGCATATATGAAGCCACAGAGCCAGACATGTACAGAAAATCATTTATTTGCCTAAACGCAACACAACCTCGGCACGCATAAGTGTGTTGGTTTATCATTGACACCACCCATGACAGATGGCATATTTTATTGTTTGTCACGTAGGGGAATGTATTGTCTGTCTTTGGAAAAACACTCAGGACTTTAATATACGCCTCTTGCCAACTTTAAAATCATACAAGGGGCATGCTTGACCTTGTTATCTGCAGTAAGAACATGATATGGGGTTTTATTGAAGTGGTAATTGTAGTCTTTGTCATAATTTACTACAGATTAACTGTTTTATGAACAATAATGCTCTGTTTATTACCAAGACTTTGTGAAAGGAGTTTCAGCAACACTGCCTGGGGATTTCATTTAACTTCGGTTTCTTTTTCTTTTGTTATTCATTAAAGCAGCTTCACAGTTCACTTACCAGACCTATTTATTTCAAAAAATTGTCAAATTGTCAGCAAAAACGTACTTACATCAGTTATTAATTTAATATAAATAATTGTTTTCATATTATGGCTGCTATCTGATTAATTCTGTTTGAATAAATTAAAAATGAAACTTTCTTTATTTATCACAAAATGATAAAAAGATTTTGATTTATCAAACATTTCAGTGTTATTAAATTATTTGCTCTTAAAGATTACTGTAGCTTTACATGAGAAAGGAGACACTGACCTGTCTGTTACTGATCGGTAGCAGTTGATAAATTAAACTTTTGCCAAAACCTGTCAGGAGTAGGGCCACAACATCTCCACCATTCAAAATATGAACCAAACACTCTTCTTGTTTGGGCATCAGCTGGCAAATACAGGGAATATTCTCCACAACAGAGTGAATAGCATCTCTTGTCTCCATGTCCGATGTCGTTTTAGATTTCCTTAACCTAAACTACAATCTTAAATTCTGCGCTTAGCGTCTACGCCGCGTGTGACGTCACACTTAACTAGCGATATTAGTCCACTCATTCAGTTCACTTGAAGGAGTAAATGAAAACGAGTGAGTGAATTCGGACACTGAGTTCACTGGAAGGACTGCCACTTTTGCACTTCTTGCTTCATAATCATTTGAAACAGGTAGCACCAGTAATAAAATTAAAGGATTTAATTCTGTCACAGAAATTATGTAGCTATAAACCGTAGTTAAACTAATTAATAAATAAACAATGTTCAGTGAATTTGTATCTGAGTTGTATTACGCCATGAACGAGTGCTTTGTAAAATGAATGGATGGATGATTTAGCAGCGGGTGCCATCTTCTGGCAAAACACAGGAATTCATTCGTCCCGCGACACTCACATTGCATTATGGGGATTCACTAGCCTTTGAGTGTAGGCTACATCGGTTATACACTTGTTTTTGCGGTGCATTGTGGGATTGAATGAGTGGACTCGAGAACGCCCACTATGGTTTCGGACACCACTTAAACTGGCTGTCCCCTCAAATAGTGCACTATTTGAGGGTATAGGGGGCTGGGCGCCTCTCAGTACTCAGACTGAGAGGAAAAAGCAAACTGAAATTGAGCGGAAATACGAAGTCTGATGTAGCCAGGCTACATAGATATGTCCAAAAAATATAAACCACTACAGAAATTGACAAGAAAAAAAAAAGAAATATCGGCCAGTAACCGATATGATATCACTATACTGTGCATCCCTAAAAACCATCAAAGTGCAGATGCAAATGGGCCTCGTCCCAACAAACATGCTGACACTTTAATACCTGTTTTTCTCTTCGATTCTTTACACTGAGTGGAACGGGTCTCTGCGTTGCCTGGGTAACCAGCTGTCTACTGCACGGCGCTTCATGACCGGTCCCAAGAGCCGAGACCGGTCAGCCCCAGTCCCATCTTCTCCATGGTTACGTACCCAAGGTCCCTATTTAATGAGAGCCAGCCTCTGCAGAGAGATGGCCCACATGTCACAAATAATCCTATCTAAAGAGCACTGTGTGAGGAAAGGGCAAAAAAGCCACATATTCAACTTATGTGATTCTGCCAAGAGAAGTGCACTGTTTCACTCTCGCTCCACCTACATTTGTAGAACGGGGTCTAAACACACACTGGCGTATTCTTAGCTTAAAAAAGCGGGTATCTTTTTAACCATATCAGCAAAAAAACCTTTGGCTGCACTTGCTTGTACTTTTTCTTTTTGAGCTTTTGATATTTTTAGAGCAGCAGTGATAAGACAGAACCAGGTAACAACAATAGGACTGGAGTAACAATATTAGAACAGTAATAGACGAAAAATAGACAACCTAAAATTTGGCTCAGTCTCAGTATCAGCCATTTGTGTTAAATTTGTGATTCAGTTTGTTTCTCTCTTGCATTAAATGACATGTAGCACTCGAGTCGCATGAACTTTGTGTAAAACATCATGAGATTCAGAATTTCATGGGCATCTTATTCTTCAAAGGAAGAAATGTCTGTACAAAGGTGTTCACATGATCAGTGTCAAAAGTGTATGAAAAGCGACTCAGAAAAAGTGCAGAATCTTAAATATTTCTTATTCATTACCCACATATCTTTTGTTTCCAATTTTTACATATTCAAATTTAAAAAAAAGGAAAAATAAAACAGATTTTCAGTGTGGTTTCAGACTTCAATCTCCCATGTGATTATACCTCAAGTAACACAAGAGGAAGGACAAGTTGAGGATATTTAAGCTAATGATAGAGTGCACTGCCAGCAAAGTCTAAAACGAGCAAATGGGAGACTGTTTCTGTCATCTATACCTGTTGAAATGAGTAAATGACTGGGTGTAAAGTCTTGCATGGATCACTGGACACCCTTGAAATCAGTACCTTCCTCTACCTTCGACAAGGATGTTTTAAACACTCTCCAGTTAATATGTCTTAGACCTTTATCTAAAAAATCTATTCATGGTCTCTGAGTAAGTCTTTTAAGAAGAATCAGATTTATCTCATAGGCTACAAACCAAATTGAGTTCTGGTTTAACCCAATGAATCGACTGCTTGCATTGATTACAGCCTGGACAGATTGCACAAAAATGCCTGTTCAGTTTTATGTCAATCCAGTCCTTGGATTGGATTCCTTAAAAAAATATTTTACCTTTTTCCTTAGTTTGTCTTCAGAGAGAGAAAAAAAGTGGCACTAGGAAAAAGCCTGGTGGCATATTTCACAAAACTGTGTAACAAGTTTTTATGGGGGTCATGGACAATCAGGACTTCCAAATTAATTTTGAAAATGTACCATCTTGGCTAACAATGTTCTTTAATCACTGGAGTATTTTTTTTTACATGCAATATTTTTTTTTTGTATGAAAAACTGTGCTCATCAGAGTATGCTAACCGCTGCAAGGCATAATTTTTAAACATGAAAAATGTCCAATTCTGCCAGTTAAACAGATTCTTCATGTCAGTCTCATCACAAATGGTGCACATTTATATCCAGAGGGGACCTCAGCACTGTCACTCTCCCTTTTTATCTGGTGACAGGGGAAAAAAATAAACACTTGATTTTACAGCTCTGTGGTAGAGACAATTAAAGATAAATGAGCAAAGGTTCAAGTGAAATATAAGTAGAAATATACAGATATAGAGGTCTGCACATGCTTATGGTGCTTCAAAGGGTTGAGATTAAGTTTGACATTATAAAATATATATATATCCATATCACATTTTCGGAATGAAAGGTTTATTCAATTAAATTTCAAAGCAAATGTTTATGAAGCTCATTAGAAGTGACAGTGCGGTATTAGAATATGCCAGCATAAAATGACTCATTAGATGAAGCATGACATTATTACACCAGTTCAAAGTGAAGCTGCTGGCTTGAAGCACTTTAAACTAGAAGCACACAAAAAATCCTCATACTGGTGGTCTACAGCCATTTACCTCATTAAAATGTAGGCCAAATCATATGGTCACTTAAGAATTAAGTTCTTCATAATGTAAGTTTAAAAAAGATAAATAATTTATCATTAATCTACAAGAAATGTGCAAACATAACACACTAAATGATGTGATTACTAGACTGTCAAGAGCTTTTAAAACAACCCCAGACTCTCCTCATGCTCTCTATCTTACTCTCTTTCTATCCACTCCATCTAAAATGGCATTTATTCATCACATTAGAGTGCATTATCATGGCTGTCCAACCACCTATTAAATAGAGTCATTTTGGTCACTTCATTTAGTACCTATGTTTAGAGTGAAGCTAACTTAGCAATGGTATTTTTATGATAGGCCAGCACTCCTCTCCAATCAGAAAAAGGTTAAAGGGTTAAATATCTGGCACATGCTGGGCACAAATTAAGGAGAGTCCTTCGGAAGCCAGGCTCATGCTAAAATATTCCAATTAAATTCTTAAGCAGCCAAGAGAGGACACTGAGGGGAAAAAATACAAAGGGATTAAAATGAATGAAAACATAATGTTTTCCTCAGCATTTATCTGCTTATTTTACAACAATCGCCAATGTATTCATAACATGTAGGAGCCTGCAAAGCCTTCTCAGACCAATTAGGTCAATTTTGTTCAATTTTGCATGCAATTTTTTTTCCCATCCAGTGTTTATATGTAAGGATTTTCATTACATGTGGATACTGCATCAGGTTGACATATTTTTATTCTCTATGGCTAATTTAGAGCTTTGCATCAGTCTCTGTTGTTCCGTTCTGTCAGGTTATGACAATTAAAGGCAATCTTGCAAGGTGGATTAAATTCAGATGACTGCTCTGGCCAGAGGATTCCTCTAATCCTCTATTAAGACCCCTGAAAGAAAAGGTTGTCTTAACAAGGGATTTTCTGCCTCAGGCTCTTAAGATACTTAAACATAAGTTAAACGTTCAGGACTTTCAGTGGGAAAAGGGCTATAGAAAAAAAAAATACAGACATACTGTAAATACACTACACCACCTGCAATGACACATTCTGGTTCTGGGAACATTTGTTTCAGTTTTTAAAAAAAAAAAAAAAAAAAAAAGCACACACACAAAAGATTGTTAAAAAGAATCGATTATAAAGAATTTGTTCTCTATTATGGCAATGTCAGTCTGATTCTGCACCATCACAAGAACAACAAGCTGACAGTCTATGATGTCAACTGCATGTCAACAAGAATTCATTACTTGTTAAACAAAATGATTTGTGTCCAGATCTCATTCCTCTGCTTTCCTGTCTGCACTCCTCTACTGTAAAATAAAAATGTAAAAAGTCCAAAAAGAAACAACAAAAAAGAAACAATTGTGAGACTAAATGATACTGAATTTAAATATAAACAAAATGTCTAGTACAAATGTGACAGCTAAACATGGATATGAGAATGACCGATAATTTGTTGTAGAATTTTAAAGTCTTCTGAAAAAAACAGGCTGAAAATAAGTTACCTCTCTTGTCAGATCTATTCAGAATATCATATCATTGCTACTGCATTTTTAATACATTTTGTAACAGATTTTTACACAATTATGCAGTTACAACTTAATAAATTGTGTCCAGACTTTCAAAAAACCCACACTTTTATGAATAGACCACCTTTTTATGGATGTTTTTTGTCCTTTTGTGGGGAAATCAGAAGCTCGGACATCCTGCCTAAAACAACATTTGTGTTTTACAGGAGAAAAATAAAGGGATTCAAATAAATAAAAAGGGTTGAGTAAAAATGACAGTATTTCAGTTTATAGGTGAATTAGTGTCTATCATCAAGTAGTATTGACTATATTCTTGAAATTTATGGCTAAGTGTAGTGTTTAATTAGCGTTGTTTGTCTACAGTTTAAAAAAAAATACTTCTCCATACTTCAAAAAATTCCATCATGAAATAAATCAAGTATTTCAATGTATCAAAACTTTAATAAATCGAGACTGTCTCAGATGGACATATTGCATAAGAAATCACCCACACATGCATGTCTAGTCTGGCACTTCAGTACATTTGCATTTTATCGTAAATGACAAGACATTTAAAACTTCAAACAACATGCATCATATGCTACACAGACAAAAAGGACACTTTGAAGCTAGCTGGAGTTGTTGTTGTGTTTGAAGGTGGTCTGTACACAAGGGAGGAAGGAAACTGACAGAGAGGGATAGAAGGGAAGAAAAGAGGGACCGGGCCTTTACAGAGGTCACCTGGGGGCCAGGAGCATCAGCTGGGGCTCAATACTTCCTGAAGAAGAACGTGGTGTTTGGCCTTCAGAGATATCACAGTCCTCAGCACACAGTGACACAAGAGGCTGCTATCACAAAGGAGATTCTCTCTTCTTCTGCCTAGAACAGGGAAAGAGAAAATTAAAAACAAAACACAAAAAAAAACTTCATGCCACAGAGATAGCAAGCTGAGCATGAAATAATGCCCAGTGGGATCAGATAAACAAACAAACAAACAAACACATTTTTAACCTTTTTCTTGGTATGCATTCACTAATATAGCATTGGACTTAACCGAAATTACTTATTAATTTTTTTTGCATATATATACAAAAAACTGTAGGAGTGAAGTGACATTTCAATCCAATGTCAAGAACATACAGTATTAACAGCACATTTTGGACCCTCTGTGAGCCCTTCTTTAAAAAACCTAAAATCACTTGTGTTTAAGCTGAATGAATGAATTTTGGCATTTTTTTCCTGACATTTTATGTGAATATAATTACTTCACCAGAGTGACATTATTATGCTCCATTAGAATACTACTCAATTTGGAAAGAACTTTATAATGCTTCTACTAAATAAATTTGGATTGCTGAATGGCCTTATGTAGTGTTTGTTTGTTTAAACAGAAAGCCTTTTCAAAGTAAAAGGCTTACACTTCATGTCAATGCGAGTCTCACTTCTCAGAGTTAAATAAATGTCAGACCGCTAAACTTAATATCAGTAAATTCAGATATAGACAAACACGCATTTCTAAATGGTAATATAAGGTCGTCTTACGACATGTATTATGTTAAATGGAGCTCAAGTACTATGAAACTAAAATATGCTGGCACAGGAGAAACTTGACAGTATGGGTGTCAAGAACCTTCATGGCCTCTCAGTCTAATCAAAGCCAATTCATTTACTGTCAAACTCACTACAGCATTTAGTACAATGTCTTATTCAAGTCAGGAAGAGAGAGAGATGAAACTGGAGGGGAATGAGAAAAAAAATCATCATGAGGCTAGGGATTTAAAAGTGGTTACCTACAGATCTACTTTGTTTTATCAAAAAATGTGAATGTGAAAATACTAAGTTAAAATAAAAGAAAAGAAAAAATAGACAGATATATAAAAAATATAAAAAGTGCATAATGCAAAATACAAATGAAAAGTTATAGAAGATGAGATTGGCGATTGGTGGAAAACACTGCAATGTGAAAACATCCACCTCTCCTGTTCACTATTACACAGATTGGTCAGTCTAAATTGGTCAAAATTGTGGAAATGGACAGAAACTCCCTCACCTTGGTGACATAACCACCATTTGGTCATGTCCAAATTTGAAGATACGTGGGATGATGTGAACATCAGCTGAGCTCCATCTCTATGTGTGTCTGTCGTTACATTTTTGATATTCACAGAACATCTGATGTCTTGTTTTCTGAAGAGAAGGTGACTGTAAGAGCTGTATGAAAAGAGCTAAATAAATGTTTTTTACTGTACGATGGTAGTTATTTCTGAAGCACTATAAAGCTTGCATACACTACAGATCAAAAGTTAGAGGTCAGTATGTTTTGTTTTTAGAGAAATAATGCAAAATGCATTAAACTGAATATCAAAAGTGACAAATATTTAGCTTTGCCATCACATGAATGGATTACATTTTAATGTTAATGTTAAAATACAATCAGAAAAAGGTCAAGGATTCTGCAGGTAATACCTTAAATATTTTTTGTGTTGATGCAGTCACTGTGGTGTTTTGCTCCAGAACTCTCTTGATGATAGACTGAGACACTTCACACTATATCAGCTGCACCATCCGAAGCAAAGCACTTACTGACATACGGTCACCATTCACCACGACCCCACGCAATGAATAAATCAGCTGCTGAAGCTAAGAAAGCAAGCCTGCTTGGTGAGGTCAAAGAGTCAAAGACATTAAAGCACCATAATGACCCTTCTGACCCGCTGCAGATGAAAGAAAACCAAAAAAACAGAAGGAAATAATGTGCACTATGATTAGAATTCAAACATAACTATTATTTTGACATGTATAATTATTAAAAACCTTGATGAAATACACGCCAAGGGAACATGAAACCTTGCAGGAAACGCACACACGTACATGACAATGGCAGCATGCAATATAGTATACTGATATCCATTAGAGTCAAGGCTTTTCAATGCATAAAAAGATCTCTCAGGAATAATAAGAAAAAAGGAGCAGGCCTGTGTAGTTCATTTCATTCAGCGCCACTCACAGTCATTAGCACGGCTTCTCAACTCTTACTGAGCGTAATTAATGAGGCCGAAGCCGGAGTGTGAATGGCGACGCTCTCAGCTTGACGTTCGCTCCTTCCCTGCAGCAGCAGAGGTGCCCATGTCTGTCTCTATTTACACGAGCAAAATGCTAAATTCTAATTAGCTGACAGAGATAATTAGTATATTAAATCATGACGCTTTTTTCGCTCTCTGACTCTTTCGACCGCAAAGTACATTTGCAGTAAACACATAAGTCTTTTAATCATGACAGAAGTGAAAGGCCAAAAATAAATAAATTAATTAATAAATAAACACTCTATTGACTTCCAAAGCTCTGAAAGTCAGCGGGATGGGCGTCTCTCTGCGAACAGCTGGAACGCCGATGTCAGCACAGTGTGAGCCACAGGAGAGATCACATTTTAACTGAACACCTGTATTTTGAATATGCATGCCATCCAGATTTTTACTCATTTGTTTTCATTTCAAAAAGTTTGAGAGTTTGCAAATATGTCTATTTTTTTATTCTGCTACAGTGTGACCTTGTTTTACTCAAAACGCATGGGGTTTATCATTAAATTTGCTTTTAATCATAATTTAGTTCTAAACGCACTGTACTGGCAAGTTGCTCCACTGATAAAAGGCTACTCATTATACATTTATTGTCATGATTTTGTTGCAAATCATGCACGTCCTCCTATAACTGCAAAAACTAAAACTTTTGAAAAAATCCCAAGCATTAAGCCTTTCAAAAGATATTTATATAAAAGAATGCAAAATATCTTTTTATTGCCTGATATTACAGTATATGTTTATATTAAATACATTCAATATCAGCAAATAATAGTGTATTCCCCTTTTTTAATTTTTTTTTTTCCGATCATATTTTCCATCTTTAAAAACAATTAATTTAATAACATTGTTAAATGCAATCTTTAGCATATGTGGAAAATCATTTTTTAAACTGTACACTGAAAATAAAACAGTAGAAACCAACAGTTTTACAAATTTTAAACATTTGATGTCAAAAAAAACAATTTAAAAGAATACATTATTGCAAAGAAAAAATAATATCTCATAATAAAAATTGCATTAATAAAAATAACTGACAGTCTAACGACCAATTTGTACGTATTTTACAAGATGGCTAATATGTTCGTATTCGTACGACCTCACTTGTACAATTTTGTATGATTTGTCTAAACCCCAGTTATGGGTAGGTGTAGGGGCAGCGTTAGGTGTAGGTCATCCATACAAATTTATACAAATTGGCAACTCGTAAAATATATAAGATTTAGCAAAAATCATATAAATTTGTATGAGTAAGTTCGTACAAATTCATATGAATTAGCCCCGTAATTATGTAACACGTACAAACTGCTGTGAGATCAGGCTGGCACCACACTTAAGGACAAATAAACAAGCTTACGTTTAGGTCACATTGTGCTATACAGAGACTGTAAATGTAGGACATGTGCTGTCAGAGTGACACCTAAAGACACCCTAGAGTTCTGTCCCAGAACACCCTGCACCCATGATAAAAGCATGGCAAATATCTGTTCTAGTGATCCTGTGTCACCAAAGGAACAAGCAGGGAACATTCGCTAGTGCTTCACAGTGTCAGTGGGCTTTATGACAAAGGATCGGAATAGCAAACACGATAGCATATGGAGACAGTCTCATGTAATTAACCTCTTAGCACGGCCGCAGTCCGTTATGTGCCCAAGCTTCGTTTATCTCAATCCTTGATCAGAGATCAAGGCAAATGTGACTTCGGTATCCCGAAAGGCAGTGGATACACAGAGACACAGTATGACACATGAAAGCTATAAGCTGACTTGTTAGGGATGCATATCTCAGGAGAAGAAGAAACCAGGTTAACCATATCAGATCGTGTAGCATTAGATCCCCAGACTAAACACGGAGGCAGCTGTGAGCCATTCATCAGATGTCACAAGTTACAACTAAAAACAAATAAACAACGACTTCTGAGCTTCAGCAGTTTCAGGGAAATAAACACAGAACAGAATCTTCAAAAGGGGGTCCGTAACTCCTAGGGGGTCCATAGCAGTACTACAGGGGGTCCGCCTGATACAGTTTGATCTCAAACTCATTTTTGTGAAAAAATGAAAATATGCATAAAATAAGCTAGCTTCAATTTCACAGCTAAGAAGCTAAAGTTTAGCTACATTTTATATTGAAATGTATATTAAAATGCATAAAGTAAAATTAACATGTAATGAACAAATATTTAATATTGTACATATATGATTTTTACTTTATTTATATTCCCTCTTAATTCTACAGTATTGTCAGACTTTGTGTTTAGTGTTTTCTCTGTCTGATCCCCATGTGTCTGCCATGTCCTTATTTGGTCCTGTGTTTCCTGTGCTTGTTTAGTTAATTAGTTTGATTAGTCCCCAGCCGTGTTCCCCATGTGCCGTGAGTCCTATCTTGATTTGTGTCTGTATTTAAGTGCCTGTGTTTGATCCTTCTGTGTCTGTCTTTGATTGTCATCCAAGGGGCAACCCCGTGAGTACGCTGTTCAAGTTATTTGTGTTATAAATAAAAACCCTGTTTGTTCTCAACCTACGTCTACAGTTTACTATGGCGGAGCAAAACCGTGACAGAAAGACAGACCATCAAATATGGAGGAGGATGGGTATAACACCGGAGGAAGTGTTTCGCCGGATCCTCAACGGACTCACTCCTCTTCCCCAGCCCGGTGAGCAACGGTCAGGAGGCCGCCCTTCTCTGCCCGGCTCACGGCTAGCTCGCCGGCGCGAGCCGCTCCCTAAGCCGGCACCATATGGAGGCAAATCAGTGCCATCATCGTATGGAGGCAAATTGGTGCCAGAACCGACCCCGATTCCCGTTCCTGCTTCCCGGCTGGCGGAGCCAATCCCGATTCCAGCCTCTAGATCACAGCTCAGAAAACGGATCCCAACGCCAAATGAGGGAGCTCCCGCCTTTCCTATGCCGGCTCCGATTTCTTCCAGTGAAGAGGCAATGGTGGTCAGGAGGATTTTTGAGCTAGCATTTAAGATGGCGGGCGAGGAGTTGCCGCCACCGACAGGAATGGAATCCGCACCAGTTGGTCAGCCAGGAGAGCTGAT
>JAUMHE010000072.1:11882398-11894148 GCA_032359235.1 Enteromius mattozi
ACCGTAGTATAAGCGGAATAATTGACTCCGGACCGTTGAATTATTAGAAAAATAATGCACACCCGAGGTGTAACGGCCATGCAGATAACCTTTAACCTGTGGTCACTAACGGTCACCATAATCCCCTGAGCAAGTTTGGAAACAGATCATCAGATTGTGGCTCGCTCAATGGCAGACATCCTGGTTCTAAGGGGGTGACGCCAACACATGCCAAGAGCAAACTGTGATGGTGATGATGATAATGTAACATTGCAGTACTCTGGTAACCCTGTCACTTCTTCCTACATTCATGATGATATTCCATCTGAACTCTGCCTTCCACTGACTGTGCACACACATTTGTTGACGTAGGAAGACATGCTTCATACTGTCTCTCTAAGTAAAAAATAAAATAATGTTTCATGGGATGGAAAGCAGACACAGACTTCAAAAAATAGCCACCTGGGTGTTTGTTGACCTACATAGGTAACCATATGGTGGGTTTCATACAGTAAATCATACGTGCAGAACCATGATGCAATATAGATCAATTCAGACATGTGCTCAGAGCATTTTTATCTTTTCCAGCCTAAAACATCAAATTCCCTGTACTCTCTGTACTGTAGCATATTAGCTCATTAAGGGAAATATATATAATTACTATTAGTTATGATTAATTGCAATTATTTATATCAGCTGCCAGTAGTAGCTGTAGCAGAATTACCATCAACTAATAGTGATATATATAGTGTACTGTAAGTTCATATAGACTCTAAGAATGGATATTTCGTGGCCACAGAAAAATACCTTCTTACAGTATCACTGCATTAGAGCATGTAGCAAGGGTCGAAATCGTAAAGGGACATTCATTTGCAAGGCAGAATCAGAAACTTATGTAATTTAAGTTTTATTAACTCTCTAAAATTGAAGTTATGAAAAGAGAGTCAGTTGACCACCTGTAAAACCATCAGTGCCGTTCATAACGGGTTTTATAACTAAAACTAAAACTATAACTAAAACTAAGGTCAGATGCAGTCTCGAGGTCCTGATGTTTCCAAGGTTTTGGATTGGCAATCATGTTCTTCTTGGTTGGAAGAGTGATGAATTCCAAACTCTGATGATTGGTAGATGAAAGGAGAGCTGAGAGAGAGATCTGTCGCGATCCGTGGATCTTGAGTTACACGAAAAGTCAAGGCCTCAGCCTGGTGTAAAACTTAGGTGTTGCCTTGAAGTTAAATCTTCATCTTAGTGTCTCACAGGACTGCAGACTCTAGGCCTGGGGGCTTAGCCAGGAGACGAGAGAGATGGTGGGGGTCCAGCATCCAGAAAAAGCAAAAAAAAGCAAGGTGGGTCTCCACCGTGGGTCTTTTGAAACATGTTGAGGTCACACCTCTTGTGGGTCAAAGAGCCAATAGTGTGTTGATAATTTGGAGGGAACGTTTATGGCTCTTTGTTTCTAAGCATTGTAATTTGCATTTGCACTGAATTGGAGGTTGATATTACATTAAATTAGATTAGATTAAACTTTTGTCATTACTCATGTACAAGTACAAGGCAATGAAATGCAGTTTAGGTCTAACCAGGAGTGCAATAAGCAGCAAGTGCAGGATAGAGGCATAAGTTATAAGTGCACGCAAGGTGATATGTCCAATGATGGGGAAAAACTATGGGTATAAGTTACAAGTGAGTGTACTAAGAACATAATATACAGGTTACTGACTATAGAATTTTACAGATGGATAAGTATAAACCGTAATATACAGGATATGAATACAAATTTACAAGAGTGTATGTACAATAAATATGTGTGTACATTTATAAATGGATATATACAGTGTAGTGCAATGAACAGTAAATAGTGCAGTGATTAAGGGAAAGTGTCATGGGGTAAGAGGAGGGGCCGAAGAATCAGCAGGGGGCAGAGTTCAGTACTGAGACAGGTCTTGGAAAAAAGCTGTTCCTCAGTCGACTGGTTCTAGTCCGGGGGAGTCTAAAACGTCTGCCTGAAGGCAGGAGAGAAAACAGTCTGTGGGCAGGGTGAGAGGAGTCTTTAAGAATACTGTGTGCTCGACGCAGACAGTGTTTCTTCTGGATGTCCTCAATGGTTGGAACGGAGTCCCTGTGATGCGCTGCGCAGTTTTCGCCACCCGCTGCAGTGCCTTACGCTCAGCAACAAAGCAGCTCCCATACCACACTGTGACACAGTTGGTTAGGATGCTGTCTATTGTGCAGTGATAGAAGTTCACCAGGATTGCTGAGGACAGCTGGTTCTTCTTTAGCCTCCTCAAGAAGAAAAGATGATGGTGAGCCTTCTTGACCAGGCTGAAGGTGTTGGTGGTCCAGGTTAGGTCCTCCGAGATGTGGGTCCCCAGGAACTTGAAGGATGACATGGGCTCAACAGCCATCCCGTTGATGTGAATGGGATCATGTGTGCCCCTTCCGTCCTTCCTGAAGTCCACAATGAGCTCCTTGGTCTTGGTGGTGTTGAGGAGCAGATTATTGTCTTTACACCACGTGGCCAGATGCTGACCTAACATGCTGCGGTCTGTTGGTCAGAAAGTCCATAACCCAGTTACATAGTGAGATGTTAATGCCTAGGTCTCTGAGTTTGGCAATTAACTTTGAGGGTATGACAGTGTTGAATGCTGAGCTGAAGTCAACAAACAGCATCCGTTCATAGGTGTTCGTATTGTCCAGGTGTGTGAGTACAGAGTGCAGCGCTATGGAGACTTCATCCTCTGTGCTTCTATTGCCTTGGTAGGCAAACTTGTGTGGGTCCTGAGTAGGTGTGAGAGAGTCCTTCAGATGTGACAGGACTAACTGCTTGAAGCACTTCATGATGATGGGCGTGAGTGCTACAGGGCGGTAGTTGTTTGATATACAAATTAGAAGAGATTCTTAAAACACTGAATGTTGCAAAGACATCAACATATAACATACACTCTCAATTAGATCAGAGTCAGACTAGTCAGAGTTGTTTTGTTCACATTCCTTCAAGCAATAAACCAGTGTTATCAGTCAGTTGCCATGGAATCAGAGGCCTGCTTTGCCTTCCTGAGGTGTTAGCTGCCTTTTCGGGGGAAGGGTCTACAGACCCTCATAGTTGCAGTTTGAGTTACCCCTTGGGCTGGTAAAGCGGAATTAAAGATTATTTGTTAAAAGTAACAAATAGTTTGCGACTGATTGGTTCAAATGCTACATAATACTTATAACTCTATTAAAATCTGTTTTACTTTTAGGAATTTGATTGAGAATTATCCATATATAACAAACTAGATATTTATGTATTTATTTAGATCTAGTTTGGAGAATTTTAACGCAAATGATCAGCAGAACTTTTTTTTTTCTTTAGAAATCTGAGGGGGCATGTTCTTCTCACTAGGTTTCTGCAAATCAGTTTATAATTGTAAGTCATTAGTGGTCTGTTTTAATATGGAATGACAAACCTTTATGAGATGTTACTTATTTAGAAACGGACCCAATTAGAGGACACTGTTATCACAAGTGATGGTGGCTGAAGTGTATATTATTATTCTAGGCACACAGCAATAAATTTCCACATTATTATTCAACAGACTGTTAATTATAGAGAAATAAATAACGTGTATTCGCAAGTCTCCAGATTTACTGAAAAACTAGGAATTGCTGCACATTAATAATGTTGTAGTTGCGAAGAGCTCCTCGGAAATGATGCAAGGAGGTTGTCATCAGTTCACTGCACATCAGTCAGTATGTCTGTTTGGTCTGTCTTGTTTTCTGCTTAATGCTGCAGTAGAATTTTTATAATGAGACAAGCATGTGACAAGTAATGTGTGTTTTCATTATTTCAAAGTAATGCAAACTGCACAAACATCTGGATTTTGCAGGACTTCACACGACTTGTGCTCATTAGTGGGAATTAAAATAAAATAAAAACATCTTTTGATACTCGAATTTAAGAATTGCTATACCTTAATTCCTTAGAACAACTGTTACAAATAATAATACACTGCAATGCCATAAAAAGCATAAAATAAAATGTTATGATATATTGGGTGAACATTGTTGGGGGAACCGTGCCTTTAAGATGTCGAAAACTGAGAAAGACAACAGTGAGGATGGTCACAGAGGAAAAGTGAGAAATGGAGTTAGAGAGGAGATTGGCCAAGTGTGTCTTGATACTGTATATATCAAAATAATGGTACAAGATGTCTCACACATGCTCTTTTTTTTCCCTGCAAGCTGTGCTTGTAACACAACTATCTCCTGTTACTATGGTTGAAGAAGACCTGTGGGGGCGACAGCTGTCAATCAAAATTTATCAGCCAGGAAAAGTTAAGTATTTACAAGTTGAGCATAGTATATTTGAAAAAAGTAAAACATTTTTCCACCTAGATGTGAAAATACCAAATATTATATTACATTATGATGTTACATATAATCTGCAGTACATATACACACAAGGAATAAATTCTTGAAATATATTTGATTTAGTTAACAGATAAACAACAGTGAGTCAGGTAAAGTAGACTATATATGAGTATCAGTTCATTTTTGTGATATGCTTAATTTGTTCACAGAAGAGAAACTCAATTGTGAGTTTACACAAATTTTATTGTGAGGCTACACAAATAAAAGCAGACTTTTATACATTGATTCATTATTATTAAAGACAATAAAAGTGTAAAGTTAAACACAAAATATTATGAAATACTTGAATTGGTGCCGAATTAGAGAGGTAGGATACATGGATTGGGGGGAATTGCCTGCATTCGTCACTACATGTACTTACTATATGGTTAGGATTAGGGTTTGGCTTGTGTCACTTGCATGTAATTATGCATAATTAATTGTTATTATAATAGTTAGTACATGCAATCAAGTACATGTAACAAGAATATCTGAAAATACATTGTTACGGTTTTCATTTTATTGTTAGTAGTTTATTTTTATTTTTCATGGCTTGAATCTTGAATACACAAATAGTTCTCCTTGTAAAAAAAAAAACTGTATCAAAAAACTGAAGAATGTCCTGGCAGAAAATTACCAGTAAAGTAAGTTTGTAGACATTTTCCTTTAGCCCTAAAACACAGCTAAATTCATGATTAAAAATATGAGTAAAACCCCTGCGGGGAAGAAATTTAATAAAACAGAGAAAAAAAAGTCCTTTTTTATAAACATGGTATTTTGGGCCATAAAAATGTATGAAAACAAGGTTACAATTTAATTTGACCATGCCATATGTGTAAATCTACTATGCCAATTCACAATGCTAAACCATTCCTTGTTAAGAGATTTCCACAGTTGATAATGTCAACACCTGGGGCCTCATTTATAAAACGTGCGTATGCTCATATTTGATCTTAGAGGGTGTGTACGCTTAAATACATATTTATAAAAACTGTCTTTGACGTGGAAAAGTGCTTAGAGTCATGTCAGGGTCTAAGTAGACGTACGCACTTTTTATTGTCGAAGTATTGCATGTTTTTATTTATTATATGTCAAGGAGAGAGAGATTCCCACCATCTCTCTCGTCTCCTGGCTAAGCCCCTGGGCCCGATGCAAACACATCGGGGGGGCCTAGATGCAGCGCAGTCTGCCGTCTTGTGAGACACTGAGATGAGGATTTAACTCCACGGTAACACCTAAGTTTATTATATGTTAAGGACATTAATTATGAGTCGTTTAAAAGGCAGAGAGCTGAAACCATTTATTTGTGCGCAAGTTCAAGATAATTTGCAATTCATGCATTTTACATCTGAAAGAGAGGCGTACATGCATTTTCCGTACATATGTTCCTTCTATAAAGCGCACATACACATATCTGAGAAATGATCGTAAGATCAAATCTAGGATTGTTTCTGCGCAACATTTTATAAATGAGGCCCCAGTTGTCTTACATTTTTTCCAGTCAGTATCATTATTAGTGCTTTTCCCTTGATCTGAAACTCCTGCCATCTTACTTTCTAATTGCCATCCACCTCTAATGCAGGTCTGGCCTCCACAAAGAGCTGCAGGGAAATGACTGCAGTCACAGCATTCATATCCTCTTATCACTAGGGCAAACCTACCCTTTAATTAAGGTGAAATTAATATCAAACCCATACAGTTTAGTATCATATCTGTAAGCCAATTTAAACACTGTTTTGGGTAGCGAAGAAGAAAGCTGAGAGTTCAACAAAGACCAGCCGTTGTTTTCAGGGAGTGCCAAAACACATGACAGGCCACATGGCTCCAAAAACGCTTTCTAGCTTGCCTCTATGACTATAATTGCTCATAATTCACTTGAGTGCTTTTAATGAAGGAATCGAACCTGCCAGGGCGATCAGAGTGAATTCGGTTCCCATTTCTGTCGCGAACTTTCCCCGGGTGCCTTATTAATTCTATCCATGTACGTCTCTTGTGGCTGAGGCTCGATACACAAAGCATGACGAAATTCACTGGGTGATTGAAAGAGCACCTTCCGTTCTGCAGAGGAGCTTCAGCAGCTTCCAGGATTTAATCAATCGAAGCGTTAAGTGCAATTCAGGTCACACAGCACGTAGCACATCCTGGCCCGCTTCGCCTTTGCCTCACACAACAGCTTTTACAAGTGTTGTAGATCTCGTTTTGTGTGGTCAGGGGATCGAGGATACTCTGGGTACATGACCTTTCTGACTTTCAAGGTCTAAACAATGGGACTGAACATGGATCAGAGGTTAAAAAAAATTCAAAATTAAAACAGTTCCTGTCAATTCATGAGTTACAATTAGATTTTATTTGACCACGTTCCACATGAGACTGAATAGAGATTTTAATTAAAATGACAAGAATTCATATAATTAACAGAATAAAAATTACTATTTCTAATAACAAAAATAGCATTCTATAACATGCTGTTATATGATATATTGTCAATTAAAGTTATTTTGCTCAAGGCTGCATTTATTTGATCAAAAATACAGAAAAATTTTGTGAAAAAATATAAACATTTTAAATAACTGTTTTATATTTGAATATATTTGAATATGTATTTTATTTCTGTGACGTGAAACAGACTTTTTTTTTTGGCATCATTACTCCAGTCTACAATGTCACATTTTAATATGCAGATTTATTACCAATGTTGGAAAGAGATGTGTTGCTTATTGCTATTTTCTTGGTGTCACGCGTCACTCATGCCATCAGCCGAAACAGCCACCTACACACGGTCTCACTCACCTGATTACTAATCACCTGCACCTGCACCCACTTACCAGTCACCTTCAAAAGCACAAGCATCACAGTCACTCACCGGCTGAGCTCGAGGTCGCTACCCCAATTCTGGTCTCCACAATTGATTAGAGACTTCCAATACCTTGAGTATTACCTTCGTTGACCTGTTTAATGCCTTTGTTCTCCTATGCTGAAGTGGATCATTTATGTTGTGATTAAACTCACCTGCTAAACTTATACTCTTGTGTCTGTCCCCTGTCCTGAGTGTGACAGAAGCTCAGCCCCAAAAGACATATCTAAGGAGTTCCTCGGATCATGGACTCGCAAGTAACCTCCACCAAGGAACCATACCAAGCGTTTCTCCGGGCTTTAAATGACGCCTGGCCGAGACCACACACGCCCACTGCTAGCCCAGTTGCTCGACCGACCCCATTCTCTGGTGAAACTACCTCATGTAATGGTTTCCTGTTACAACGTTCGTTATATCTCGAGATGCAACCTCACCTCTTCAAGACGGATCGAAGCAAGATTGCAGTGGGCAGAAGCCTTGTGGATGGTGGAGAGCCCAAGCTTACAATCTCTTGAGCGTTTTCTGGAATATTTCCGAGAGGTATTGTTGGAGCAGCTGGTAATTTCATCTCTTCACGCTGTCTGGACAGTCTCCGAATTCCACGGTGTCAGAATCCGGTACGGTACCGCATCACCACCATCCAGGGAAAAACCCTTGACAAATGCCTGGTGCGATACTGTACCTCACAACTCACTCTCCAGATCGGCTTTCTCCACTCCGAGCCCATCACACTCCTGGTAAATGATGCCACAGTGGACATCCTCCTAGGTCGGCCATAGCTGAAGCAACACCAGCCTATGATTAAGTGGAGGACCGGAGAGATCCTGCAATGGAGCGAAGGCTGTAAGGGGAGATGCCTGACAACCTTAACAAAACCCTCTACACAACACTTAGCGTGCTGCTCCACAACTTTCAAGAGTCCAGAGACCACCCCAGTCACCATCATACCTAGCGAGTATCAGTCCTTTCAGGATGTCTTCAGAAAAGCTGCCGCTACTCACCTTCCCCCTCACCGTCCCTGGGACTGTGCCATTGATCTGCTGCCTGGTGCAAAACTCCCTAAAGGTTGAGTGTATCCACTGTAGATCCCGGAGAGGCTGAAGTGGAGAGTCCCGGAGAGGATGGCCATGGAGGAGTACGTTAAGGAGGCTTTAGATCAGGGGTTCATCCGTCCGTCCACCTCACCTGCTGCCTCAAGCTTTTCCTTCATCGCCAAAAAGGATGGAGGTCTCCGGCCTTGCATAGATTACTGAGCCTTGAACAGCCAGACGGTAAAATCTGCTTACCCGCATGCGTGTTCAGCAAGTTAGACCTCAGGAGCGCCTACAATCTGATCCGTATCCGCAAGGGAGATGAGTGACAGACCGCCTTTGTCACCCCCAACGGCCACTAAGAGTACAGGGTTATGCCGAGTGGGCTACCTCACCCTCCATATTCCAAAACTTCATGAACAAGATATTTTGTGATATGCTCCATCAGTTTGTCATCATATACATCAATGACATTCTCATATACTCACCCAACCTGTCAGTCCACCACCATCATGTCACCCAGGTCTTGCAACGTCTCAGGGAACACCAGCTATTTAAAAGTGGAAAAATGTGAGTTCCATCAGTCCACCATCCAGTTCCTGGGATACATCATCTCAACTGCGGGTATAGCTATGGATCCCAAGAAGGTTGAGGTGGTATGCAACTGGCCAACACCCAGCACTGTGAAGGAGCTTCAAAGATTCCTGGGGTTCGCAAATTACTACCATCGCTTTATAATCCAGTACAGCCAAGTCACCGCACCTCTCACCTCGCTGCTCCGAGGGGTGAAGAAAGTTATAACCTGGACACCCACAGCTGAGACGGCCTTCTGACAACTTAAGGATGCTTTCTGTACTGCCCCAATCCTTTGTCATCCAGATCCCAACCTCAAGTTTGTTGTGGAGGTGGACGCTGCCACGCTAGGCGTCGGGGCCACGCTCTCCCAGTGGCATGATGAATCCCCAGTACTCCATCCATGTGCCTACTTCTCACGTAAACTGTCCCCGGCAGAGCAGAACTATGACATCAGCAACCGAGAGCTATTAGCCATCAAGTTGGCCCTCGAGGAGTGGCGCCACTGGCTGGAAGGGGCCAATCATCCATTCGAGGTGATCACTGACCACAAGAATCTACAGTATCTCCGTGAGACCAAGAGGTTGAATCCCCGCCAAGCTAGACGGGCTCCTTTTTTCACACGATTTGATTTCAAGATCACCTACCGTCCTGGAAGTAAGAACATCAAGGCTGATACGTTGTCCTGTCTGTCCCAACCTGATCCCAGACCAGAGGAGCCAGAGCCCATTCTCCCAGAAACTGCCTTCTTGGCACTCATCCAATGACGTAAAATATGTGCTCAAACTGCCCCATCAGTATCGAATTGCTCCCACATTCCATGTCTCCCTACTGAAACATTACACTGACCCTCTCTTCCCTTCCCTAGTGAGTCGATCTACAGAGTAAAAGAGATCCTCGACTCCTGGCGGTGGGGCGGCTGACTCCAGTATCTGATAGATTGCGAAGGATATGGTCCAGAAGAGAGATGCTGGGTCGATCGTGATAATGTATTGGATCCCATGCTTACCGCTGAGTACCACTGGGCCCTCACCCTGCTCCCAGGGGGCGCGATCGCCCCGTCGGTCTCGAGTGTCAGGAGATGCTCGTGGAGGAGGGGGTGATGTCACGCCGTCACTCACGCCATCAGCCGAAACAGTCACCTACACACGGTCTCACTCAACTGATTACTAATCTCCTGCACCTTCGCCCACTTACCAGGCACCTTCAAAAGGACACGCATCACAGTCAATCACCGGCTGAGCTCGAGGTTGCTACCCCAATTCTGGTCTCCTGTCTGCTTAAGTCATCAACCGCTGGATTCTTCCACAATTGATTAGAGACTTCCAATACCTTGAGTATTACCTTCGTTGACCTGTTTAATGCCTTTGTTCTCCTATGCTGAAGTGGATCATTTCTGTTGTGATTAAACTCACGAAACTGAAGAATAATATTGGTTGTAAACAATTGTTTGTAAAGATTTCTATATTGAAAAAATGCTGTTCTGTTTATTTTTTCATGAGCCGTGGAGCATTGACATCAGAATTGAGGATGCAGAACTGTAATTCAAATTTAAGGAAGTAGAAACTATTAAAGTGTGTGTGTGTGTGTATCTAACATACAAACCTACTGTATTAGGTTCTACTTCAACCGTATTGTAATTCTGCATCCTCAGTTCTCAAGCTAATGCTTCATATCTAATAGCAGTGCAATGAATGTGAGAGCAGAGGCATTATACAGAATCTATTATTTTGCAAACTCATAGCATTATGATTTCTCAACAGTCCCATTATTTGTACATTATATTTTGTTGCACCCATTTTTAAAAACTAAAGGATTATTCACAGAATTTAATTCATTTTCATATCCCGCACAGCCAGCCAATGAGGCTTGACTTGTTGTCTGAAGGTAAAGAACCTCACTGGTCATTTATTCAGGCAAAGACAATCAACCATAAAACTATTATCACATATTCTTGAAAGATATTGATTAAAGTCTGTTGTAAATCATCCATCTTGATCACAGCCAGAAAATTAAATAATTCCATGGAGTTAGTGCCATCTACATAATTATGTTTTAGAGACCTAATCTTATATTCTGTGAAAACTTTAAGCAACTAGAACTGTTTATACAGTGCAGATCAGGCGACAAACAAGCAAGAAGACTTTTGTCATGTCATTATTATTATTTTGTTGTTGTTTTGGATAGAGTACAAAAACATTGATTACAAACAATTACTAGCACTACGGTAATAAAATAATTACTGTAACACTTCTCAATTGCTTATGTAAAAGCTTTTGTTGTGCCATGTTACATCACACATAAACCCTAAATAATTAAAATGAAAGTGCAATCATCTCTCAATTTAAACCACTCATTCTCCATCCTTTCATAAAATTACTATTTGTTAATTCAGACATTCACGGATTCATTTTCCTCTGCATTCATATTCATTTATTTTACTACTACAGACGCGTGTAGCGGGTGAAAGGGAATGAGATATGGGTCAGGGATTACGCAGCGCATTTGAAAAGGAATAGGAGATTGACTCTGTATAGAGAGACGAGCTTTGACCTCAACGCCTCCTGTAAAGGAAACTTGGTCAAAAACACTTCAAAGGAAGGATGTATGTGTGGTGTGCTCACGGGGAGGGGAAAAAATGAACATCAAACCCCAACAATTCTAAAATGCTCTTTTTTGTTCCTTCTCTGGTCATGTAACACTTAAATTTAAGACTTTAATTTAAGCTGAGTTTGGGCGAATAATTTAAGGATTTGAGCGTCGTTCTCTGCGTGTTGCAGCATAAAGGGGTCATACGGTGGTACATGCACTTTTTCAAGCTGTTTGGACTGAAATGTGTGTTGGGAGCCACCCTACAATGATAAAGATCCACAAGTATTTTTATTAAATTAAAAGAAGAATAAGTTGCCCCTTCTGAAATCAAG
>JAUMHE010000072.1:11925725-11944599 GCA_032359235.1 Enteromius mattozi
CCAATCTTGGGGAGTACAACGCGGGATTCACCAAACGCTTGGTCTTAAAAGATGGATCAGTGCCCAGTTTATTTGCTTCTCTGAACTTCTACCTGTAATTATGATTAATAATTGATGATTGTATTTTCTAGCGATGGTTCAAAATACGTATTTGTGTATGTTATGTTGTGTAACAACCCTGCACATGTCTTGGTAACCGGCTAACTTACATTTCTGTAGTTCTGTTGTTCAGCTGTGGGCCTAATGTTAGTCTAAAAATTGTGATTGATGCAGCTTGACTGTCTGGCTTTCTCATTAGTTTGAATAATGATAAACGATGGTTTAATGCAGTGTTATGCATTATACAATGTTGAAGTTCACAACGTAGAGGTGTGTCTGATTCACTTACAAAAGCAAATTGCAAGCACTTTCCACGGTAGACCGTGATAACTAGTTGATGTATTCTCTCCCTAGTAATGTCAGAAAGTGTAGTTTTGGTACAAGCTCTGTAGCGGTAGACCAATCATAAAGGACTGCGCCGTCTGACCAATCACATCAGTGATGGCTCACGGAAAGTTACAGTATTTATTAATTGTCTGTTTAAGGTATGGTATTTTATGTCCATCAGCTTACACTGCATATGAATGAAGCCAGAGAAACTCCTTGAAACAAACTTTTGAGTTGTACATTACCTGTAAATTTGTAGTTTTCTCAAACTGCACATTCATATAAATGTCTTTGCAGGATTCTTCAGCAGAGTTTTATAGAAGAAAGTATGTACTGTAACTCCAAGAGTCCAGAAGCTAGACAACCTCTCTGGCATCAAAGCCTTTCTGACACAGAACCCCAGACTATGAAGCCCCTCCGTGTGAGTGACAGTTACCCAGCCAGTATCCCACAGTGAGCAGAGCTGACCAGTTACATGTCCAGAAGAGTCTTGTGAGGGCTGCTTTCAAAGACTCACTCTGTCCTGTCTCTTCAACATCCACTGGCCAAGCACACGGAGGTCAGGGACCTTTCCTCAAGGTTTGGTTGGCCTTTCACTTTAAAGGTGAGTAAGGACAGTTAGTGGGACAGAAATAAGAAAGAGCAAGGAAAAACTGAAGCTATGAAGACTTCCATTTGCAGCTGTCACTGTTTGAGAAAGGGTTATGGCAGTTGTGGATAGCATTCATCCTCACTTTTATCTCAAAGGAGTGTTTTGAAACAGAATCAACTTGCACCAAAAAAGCAAAAACAAGAGGAGAAGTCACTGTTCATGTCAGATGGCCTTTTCCACTAGTAACCTAAGGTAAAAATCTTTTTCTACCTCATTTGGAAAGGTTTTATCAGTTCTTTTGAGTGAAGAAGAGGATGGAATTCTTCTCTATTTACTGAGAGAGATCAAAATCAAAATCTTTAAAGATTTTGATACACGAGGCTTCATTTTAAAACAAATGCAAATTAAGTAGCTACATATATCTGTTTTCTTTAGTGCTTGAAACTGACATCCTCCTGCATACCATCAGCCCTGCCCTGACTGACTATGTAATGTAGGACAAGACACAAAATAATTGGATGCGATCAATAATAGCAGTTCCATACAGCACTGCGAGAGGCCAGAGGTTTCATTTGCATTGTATGTCATGTGACACAGCAAGCACAGGGATACTAAATTCCTACAACTCAAGTTCATCAGCTGTCAAAAGGTTATCTAGCTCAGAATAATTAATAGACCAGAACTGGACTGCTGGCCACTGGATTGAAATAACAGGGAAAAAATTATGAAAATGTTAATTTAATTGAGATAGAAAACATTAACGTGTTAATATCTCACTTGTGATACATATATTATGACACTGGAGAATGGCTGCAGATAATAAGCCTTGAATTACATTTTCAAATATACTGAAACAGAAAATTGCAAATATTTCACAATATTGTTGTTTTTAATTTTTTTCCCTTCATTAAATGCAGTTCAAATTTCAATTAATAAAATAAATTAAAGTTAAATTACAAGAAAACACAACAACATTCTATTGACGCAATAAGGTACACAGGAAAATTGCTAAAATGTTTTATTATTTTATTATCATTATTATTATCATCGTCATCATTATTATTCAAGTTTAGATGTAACAGACATCTTTGCCATCTTTATTGAATCTTTTTGCATGTAAAAACCTACCACACAAAAAAGAAAGAAAATAATAAAAAAAAGTTAAGGTGGCAGCTGAAAAAAAAAAAAAGAAAATCCTAAAATCATCATCTATGCACTTTAAATGCAGCAAGTGTAAAAACAATAACATTCTAAGAATAATGGTTAAAACATTTACATATTTATGCCCTTTGCCTCGACCTTGGCCAAACAAGCTTCCAGGCTCCATCAAATACTCCTTGTGTTTCAATATTGCTAAGACCTTCAAACATAGGCAAGATCTCTTTCATTTATTATAATGCAGTACCTGTACTTAGCATGCTAATAACACATTTCATCTTTCTTCTTTTGCAATAGAGTAACTGAAGTGCAAGCATTAACATTTTCAAATTAAAATGAAAATTTAGACAAAAATAAAAATAAAGAATCTTATGTTATTTAATACCCAACTGTATAAATGGTTTGTTGAAAAGCGACAGTCTATAATGATTTCAGTTATTTTTAAGAGGCATTTGCAGTTAAGCAGCGTTGTAAGGCTAGTTTCTGAGAATCCAAGAGAGAGAGAGAGAGCACAAATTAGACATTTTGAGTCTCAATCTCCCCCTTTTTCCCAGTTCATATAAATAATGTCTGTATGAAGTCAGACTGGACCCAACTCACTGAACTTGTGACCATTAAAAGGAGCAAGTGTAGAGAAGTACACATGGTAGCACAACAACAACAACAACAAAACAAAAAACAACAACAGACATTTCAAAGTTGCTAGCAAACAAAGACAAATTCTGGGAGGTTCAAATGTTTTTGATTTTCCTATTCAAATAAAATGGAAAACTGTGAAGATGCATGAACAGCGTTAAAATACATCAAGTGCTTGACTTGATAACGTATTTCTGGATCATTTCTGAGCTCATTATTACTTAAAAACATGTTTTTCGGTCGCTCAGGTAGACAGTTGTCCACTCCACATGATAAAAGTTGCAAAAGGATCATGAAAACCAAAGTACAGCTGGGTGAAACAACAATATAAATAATGTCATGCCTCTTTGAGACAACTGCCATCGAAAGGCACCAGAAACACCTGCAGTTATTAAGTTTCATCAACAGTACACCAAATAAAATTGTTAAAAAATCCAAAGCCAAAGGTGTTTTCAACTGCTCTTTAGAATTAAAGGTGGAACAAAATGAATTTAGACTGGCAAAAAGTTATTATTTTTATATTATAGAGCACTGGCTCCCATAAAATGACCAAATAAAGCACAGACTCATCAGTTTCCCTTGGATGTTCGAGCAGGAGAAAAATACAGGAAGACTTCAGTCCAATACAAGCTTCTTCATCAACTACAAAGCACAAGTACATGGTAAGAAGAGGCAACAGAAAATTATAACGCTTGGAATGTGCCCTTTTGTGGCCAAAACTAAAAAAGACATAGTACTTTTGTTTAATATTCCACCTTTGGAGGAAATGAAATTGAATTGTCTTACTGTTTTCATGAAAAAAAAAAAACAAAAAAAAAAGTTCAGGTGTTGCTTCATTACGACGTTTGCTACATTTGCAAATGTAAACGTTTGTCAGAGCCAAACTCAAGGCCCTTATTCAGATGCGAGTTCAATGTTGCATATCAACATCTCATGTAGAAAATACTTTGTACAATATATCAGGCACTGATAATATGATTTTACTATTAACAACCTAGAAAAAAATATTTTTTTTTATTCCTTCCCAAATTTCTAGAGTAGAGAATTGCATCCCAGCAACTAAGGCAGCAGCTTAAAAGTTCTGATGGAATTCTGTGACTTGAGTTACCTAACCCTTTAACTTCAACACACACAAAAAAGGACAGGAACAAACAGAAAACCATAAGACATTTAGTATAATGTTAATTCGAGACAGACTATAAACTAATGTCGTCTATTCAGCCATACACATTCCCTGAGGATGCTGGATGTTTGTTTGAGGACGGCAGTCATTTATGCTGTTGCCATAGTGACAGACGACTGCCACATTTTCCTACACTGAGCCACACATGCAGAAACACATCCTCATTTTTATCAGAACCAGGTAAGAGAACTTTCCATAAATCTGCGAATACACACGGCGATGTGAAATGAAGCATTAAATTGGAGTAGATGTACCTTGCTTGCTGAACTGCCTCGTCAAAAATTACATATCTGGACTAACGAAATATATCTAGATTGAGTAGCTACATGTACCGATGTCTTCAAAAAGCAGTCTTTGTTCGTTAAAAGTGTACGTGTGTGTGAGCTCCCGCAGAAATGCTATGCAGACTGAAGTTTCTTGCATTGGCTGCTTTAGGCACCATGATCCGTCTTAGCACATTTCAAGCAAAAAAGAAGTTCAATGCATTCACTCGTACAAGCGCTCGCTTTCCTCGCTGCTCTAGTTGTGCTCGGACTGCAGGTTTGTAAAGCTCATTGGTTAGAGGGGCTGGCGTTCGCCTCGGGGGCGGCCCGGTGGAGGCCTCGCTGGATGTGTGTTGTGAAATCGTACTTATCGGCGCAAGCGTGCAGGCAGATACTGCACTGGAAGGGCCCGCTGTCACCATGGCAACTCATGTGCAGGGCGTACAGGACCTCGTCCAGGAAGACAATGCCACAGTGGGCGCATTTGCTCGAGATGTCATCTTGCGTGGCCTGATCAACCTTCTCTGGTTGGGCCACTTGCGGAGTAGAGCATTCCTCTTCGGGTTCTTCCGAGCGTTCCGTCTCCTGCTCCCTTTCAGAAGCGGGTGATGCCTGTTTCTCCTTGGCGACGAGGGTCCCGTTGGGTGTAGGACTGGGTTTGGAATGTTTCATGGCCAGGTCGAGAGGTGTGTCGCTTTCGGGTCCAGAAGGGGTCGGTGGGGGGAAATGAGGCGGTAAGCCGAAGGCAGGGTAAGGCACAAAGCTTTGGCACGGATTGGGAAGGCCAGCCACGGGGCTCAGGTAGTGGCCCGGGTTGCCCGGAACAGACATCTTGTACTTAGTCCAGAAGCGCAACCAGTCCGCTTCGTTTTGCAGGTCGTTGTGGAGGAAGGGTAGGCTGAAGAACGGGTACTGGTACTTCTCGATAGGGCTTCCTGGAGGCGAGTAGCTGGCCTGCTTCGACGGACGCATGTACTTCTCGATAGGGCTGCCCCGTTCAGAACCACCCTTGCCGTCCCCTCCCTGGGGTCCTGCGCTGAGACCGTTGCCCTCAGCCCCGCTGTCTGCAGGACTCTTGTGCATATGCAGCGGTGGCATGCGCTTGTGGATCTCCAGCGTCTGGTTGATGAGGAACGCGTGGGTGGAGCGGGGGCTAGGGTGACTTTTGGGTCCTGAGGGACCGTAAGCCTCGTATTTACCCAACTGCGCTTGGGCCTCAGCACGTGATAAAGACCCATCGGATCCTGCTTCCTCAGTCCTCCTCTCTAAGGGGCTGCCATTGAGACGGTCCTCGCTGTTGACGCGTTGCTGCTTGGACCCCACCTGCTCAGAAGGTACGGGGTCAGGATTTAGGCGCTTGCGTGTCCGTCGACGGATGATTTGCTCACCATTGTTTTGTTTGATAATGTTCAGCGGTCTGGGGGTCTGAAAAAGAGACATGAAATTATTACAATTTGAAAAATTTAAGTCATTTTAGCACAACTTCAACTTATTTTACTTCAGCTTTTTGCCAAGGCAACATCTCTAATTTCCATTTACGCATTTCAAATTTACATTTCTATTTAATATTTCTACTTGTTTTATTTACGCTTCATTTTAATGAATACATCCTGATATCATGAAAACAAAAACTTGTTAAAAGCAACAACCTAGTGGTTTGACATAACTTTTATTTTATAGGAATTAATAATTTATTGCATTTGTTTAAAAAACTTTTACATTAATAAATAAGTGCTGGGCAATTTTTTTTGTTGAGAAAAATTAAGAAGATCTATATACTGTATTCAAGGAGTAAGATTCTTTCATTATTATTTACTCAATAGTTAAACCACAGCAAAAAAAAAAAAAAAAAAAAAGCCACATGAAAACAATGCATTTCTAAGGATGTAGACAAGTTTTTGAACTAAATTTTTTAAACCCCAAAAACGAAGCTGCAACCAGAGTTTCTGTGTTAAAATTTTACATTTTTTAATAGCAGATTTAGGTACGGTTGGGTACAAAATTCATGTGTGTGTTCCAAACAAATAAAAATTCACATGCTCTCCCAAGTGTCTGTGAGACTGGACCTGATCTATTTACTGCCTCATAAAAAGGTCTCTGATCTAATATTGTGATTTCAGTAGAGTGATTCATCCCTTCTGGGACTCAGAGGACACACTCCTGTAATTAGGCTGGTTAGCATAATAATCTCCCATCAAATGGCTATTAATTACTGCTTTATTTTCACTGGACTATGGAAGTCTAGCTCAAAAATCAAGGCACTACAGTTCACAAATATAAATGAGTGAATTACAGAAGAGTCTTTCAGCTTGACTACCAGAAACAAACAGAAATCAATGGGTGAAACTGTTATGAATTGTGCTACTTTACAAGAAAAAGCCCGAAGTAAGAGTATGTTGCTTCTCATTTCTCATCCTTTACGTCTACGCTAAAATGGAAACTACTGTGGTTGGAGAGAGATGTGAGATATGCATATTTCCTTCGGTGGCAGACCTGCAACACAAAGGAAAGAATGGAGCACTTGTCTGTAATCTATTTTTCTGAGCTCAGATTCCATCCGGGTAGGCAGTGGCTCGGGGGGAAAACTTCAGTAAGGTGACGCAACTCATCTAGCTACACTGCCAGACACATTCTTCCAAGTCCTCGCTTGATGCAGAGATCACCCACGACTCACCCAGAGCCAGAGATAATTGGCAGAAGAACCATGTCGCTCCCCTCAACCACCACCTTCCGACTGCTTGTTGACTTTGAGGTAGAGGCACATCGAGGGAATCAATCATGTATGGTAGCCACTTGCCTTTGTAGCACCCAGATCCTCCGTCATGTTCCTAGGCTAAGGAAAGCAATCTCTCTTAAAGACGAGGAGGGTTTGGGAAACCTGAGTGTTTCAGTATGACAGAACGAAAATTTTTCCATAAAAGCTGGAAAAATAATTTATGCAAAAATGTAACTCTGCCTCAGCCTAGCCTTTGGCTCTGTACCATATGTTCTAGGGGAAGAAACATGAGATGCATATTTTCAATAATATTTGGCCACTGGGGACAGGAGTTCAATCTGAAACAAATCTTAAAATTAACAAATCTGCTTAAGTTCAGTTAACGCCATGTGATAGATGGTGTTAAAATAAATGCAAGCACTCACTCTTTGGAGCATGTCAGACCGGCTGTCGGTCTGAAGAGAGGACGGGGATGAAAGCCAGACAAAAAGAAAGAGTGCCCTCTACTGCTGGACCACGTCAGGCCCTCACTGCACACTACAGAAAGAGGGCATTCTTTCCTGTTCTTTTCTCTTCAGTCTAATTTTGTAAGAATTATTATTATTTAAAAAACAAACAGTTGGCTATGAGTTCTTAAATTTTGTGTTTCAAATATCAAACCAGACAAAAGGCATTAAAGTCTCAAAGCCTTTGATTATATCTACTTCTTACTACAAAATGAGCAACTGACTAGAGGGGGATTAAGTTTAGTGGTCCCTGCACATTTAATAATAAAAAAATGTTAGCATTTATGGTATGAAGAATATGGAGTTGATTCTTGCACATTTTGTGATTAATAAAAATAAACAAATAAATAAATAAACTATATTATATATATATATATATATATATATATATATATATAAAATGTGCATTAAACTAGAAATTATATGACAAAAAAGGGGGAAAAATAAAATAAATGGTGTAAATGGACTGCATCACCCTCAACTCCCCTCCAAGAAATCCCTTAAAATTATAATAATAAAAGAAAACTAAAATGAAATATTTAAAAAATAAAATTCTATGATAAATGCATAAAGCACAAATGGAAGACTAGTTCTACAATAATTATTTTTCGTAATAATATACTATAGATCTATTCAGCAACCTTGGGTATCTCTCTATTTATTTCATCTTATCTATTTTTGACAGTTTGAGTACCTTAGCTAAAGACTTTTTTAAACACTGAAATGTATTAAATGCTCAAAAGGAGCCTGGAAGGCTTGTCTCGACTGTGCTGTCCATGAACAAAACTTTGTAGCTATTCCAGCTATTTCTTTTTACCTTTTGGGCTTTCTTGTTCCAATGGGTGGTCAGAGTTCAGAAGCTGCGAGAACTTTTTTAAGAGAATGAACGACATATTCTCTCTGCATCCCACATAAAAAGTTCCACGATGGTGAATCTGAAAAACGGAGGCAGCCGCAAGTTTTATGTCGGGCATTGACGCACGGCTACAGCGCATGTCGGGTCCTATTATTAGAAGATAAAATCTGAGAGACATTTATTATTGCAATGTGTTCTGGCACGAGGAGACCAGACCTCCATTTAGGGCTCTCTACAGTGTGGTTTTATGAGGTGCTATTATGAAATGATTTCTGTACAGCATATAAAAGTTTTTATTCAAAAATATAAAAAAATACTACTGGAAACTGACTGCCAGGCTGACATGAAGGACACAGTCTCCGCTGGCCTGCGTTAGCACACCATCAGTGAAACAGTCACTTGATTATTTATCAAACCAAGAACCTGAAAGACTACAAGATATCTTCTACTAAACATCCCACTGCCTTTCCTCTGCTCCAGAAATCAAACTGCTGTAGATGACTCAGCATCTTATAGCAGAAACCAAAAACAGAAACATCAGGAAAACAAATCCTGTAGCCAATCGGCAGTGTTTCGAAGGATCCCGAGGGCTTTGGAGATATGTCTCCACATCTTGTTTATTAGCTTCTAGTGGAGTGTGACGTGTACACAACCTGATGGTCCACTGCAGAAGCTACTTTACAGTAAAAGAACACAGAGAAGAGAGACTATGCCCAACTGGTCATTCAGGCCACCGCTAGAATGTACAGGCTTTAGATCATCTCACCACACAGCTGTATCAAAGGTGAGCACTGAGCTCAAATGTAAATAAAAAGATCATCTCAAGGAGAGTAAATATAGCAATTCTCATTACTCGGTTTAAGGTCATAACCGATGAAATCAAAAATATCAGAACCAATGATTTTCATATGCTTTGTTCGTAAAAGGTTCTGAAATGCCTACAACATTCTTTCTTTGAGGAAATCAACATATTAGAATAAATTCCGAAGAATCATGTGACAATGAAGACTGGAATAAATAGCTCCTGAAAATTAAGTTTACCAACTCGGGAACAATTTTTTGTATATATATTTTAAAATAGGACAATTTTAAATGGTAATAATATTTCACTTGTAACCAGCTATCAGCTGTGTCTGATTAGGACTGAAGAATAACTGAAGCCACTGTGTTCCACTCTCGTCAAATTCATCACCCCTATTTTAAAATCAGTGTGATCTCAGTAGTTAAACTGTCAAGAATTGTTCCCATTTACCTTAAAGTCATGGCCACCCCACTTTTTCTGTCCCAGGAAGCCAGAGCAAAGACTTATGCGAGCTTCAGTACAGCTGCTGCATCAATGCATGATGGAAGTCCAACATAAATGTCAAAGTTAGAAAAACTTCCAGCGTGAGGAAACTTATTTACTCCAGACAGTGTTTAATGTGGGGCAGTAAATAGAGCGTACAGTATTTCACAAGCTCGGCTGTGAAGCGCCCATTGATTGCAGGCTCTCTGATGAAGCAGTGCGGACAGATGGGCAGATGTGAGCGCCTGTGCTGGGTCAAGTTAGCACGACTCAAGCCACCAGGTGGCATGGCCCCTGAAAGAGCCTCTTGTGGTCTGGGCGCTGTGGTGTCTAAACGCCTTACCCCAGTCGACCACACTGATTCAGTCGGCCCCCTGTTTCCAAGCCTGTGCCACCCAGAAACTAGTCCTGATAGCCTGAGGCCACCGAGGCAAAGAGCGCTTCCAACATTGCATATCAAGACAGGAAGAAACCGTAACACTCACAGACTTGACCCAATTCTTAAGGAGCTCCAAAGATTAGAATGCAAAAATCAACATTAAATCCAGCAACAGGACTGGGCACAATGCTTTTTCTGTTTCTCCGGCTTAATTACCCACATGTTGTTGAGACTGTTTACCCGTCATGTTTATCCAGACACTATTTCAAAGGGAATAGAAGAACACTAGAACACTTTTAAAGCTGCAGACAAAGCTTTAAGTATGACTGCAGATAAAAAAAAAAAAAATCAGATCAAAACTAAATTGGGAGAGCGGAGAACTGAGGCGATAAAGCAAATCAAATCAAGTCATTTAGTGACCGAGTACAGAAAAGAGCAGTTTCTTTTAAAATAATAATAAAAAAAAAAAAAGTCACTGTATAGTCACAATTTATGCAATTATAAATGTCTGTATATAAAAAATTTATTTATGAAATTGTGGATATTATTCAGATGAACAGAGAGCATATGCATGACTATAATTAAATGCAACAGTGCCTGCTCCCTTTTTGCAGAAGAATTTTTGCTATTCATGTCACAGTTAAAGACTTATAAGTTATGAAACAAACCAACCAGCTATTGAGGAAGTAACAACATTATAAACTTTGATTTGAAGAGGAAAAAAATAAAATAAATAAATAAATATATATATATACATACACACAAATATTACTTGCTTAATATTTGCATAATTTGTGCAAAAAAATAAAGTGATTTTTCTTTTAGAGCAATTTCCTTTGCCAACCATTCTTTGAATGATGGAGATTTAAAGAGAGATTTTTTCACAGGGAAATCTGCTATGAAACTGCATGATTATTGAAAAAAAGAAGTCTGATAGCTTTAGCATAAGCATTTGTCATTGAATAAAAACCTTGGAGCTAAAAGGAGTTAAAATTTTTAATGATAACTTGTAAGCCTTTAAAAGATCAGTACTCATATGGAGAAAATGAATGGGATTTTTACTTTAAGAACCAGAATGTCTATAACACTCTATAACAGAGGTGGTTTAAAAAAAGAACCCTACATTTCTGTCATAATGTTTTCTCCCTTCAAAGCTTTGACTTTAATATAGTTATAAGGTTTGGAACACAATAAGAGATATTAAGCAATTCCGAAGCTTCTTTTCTGCATACTATGGAAGCGGATGGCCACTAAAACAACTGTAGTTGCCACTGACTTTATCGGTTGGAAAAAGCTTGAACATAATACTAAACGTCTCTTTTTGTGTTCCATGACAGGCTGTTGTTGTAAATAAGAAAGTGACTTGCCTGGTTAAATAAAGGTTAATAATAAGAAGAAATTCATACGGGATTCAAAAATGTTAAAGAAAGACTCCACTTGACTGGGTTTTAAGGTTGTGCCAGTAGGCATTGTGTCTCGGGTTTTAAGGTCAGGTGTTTGTTAGGACTGTGGGAAGAGGGGCTCCCAGCTGGTGCAAAATTACTTCCATAGGGCCATTAGCTGGCTGCAGGGCTGAGGAAGGCCAAAAGGGCTCTTCCCCCGGGGTCCTCGCCTGACAGCGCGGAAATGAAGCGATCAAACCAGAGCTGCTACGCTGTCACCTCTCCGTTCGTTTTGAACTCTGTTTCTGCAATTTGTGGGTGGGCTGGCGAGGCGTTCTCGCCATCCCTTGCACTGATGTTTTCTTAGTTCCCCCCTTACCGAGTGCAGCTTCTGATAGAGGCCACACGCGTTGCACACGTAGCCGCCGTTGGCATTCTTCCTCCACAGTGAGGTCTTGGTGGTCAGACAGTTGGCGCAGAAGACCCCCGAGCCCCGCCGTCTCTGAAATCATAAAAAAGAAAGAGAGCCAAAATGAGTAAAAAAAAAACGAAAAAAAAAAAGCAGCAGGCTGTTCGAGAAAAAGAGGGATGGAGATTCATGCCCAGCATGGAGACGGGAGGTGAATGTAAAAGAGAAAGCAAGAAAGAGGCAGAGAGAGGAAAAAGGCAAAAAAAAAATCCCAAGACTCAGCAGGGTATAGCTGGATATGGCAGCTCTGATGGTGAGGGAGACAATGTGTTCAATCGCAAAGCAAGGATGAAGCACAATTAATATAACCAAGCTGATTCTAACACTAATTAACCTTCCCGTGATTTATAGGCCTAAGATACCAGTCACATAAATATTTTGATCTTTTAACTAATGTTTCATCTCGAACACATGTATGACAGGAATCTTTAAATGCATGGCTGGAACTCAGAATATCTAGTAGCTTGAAATATTGCACTCTACTGTGAGAGAAGGGGGGAAAAAAATAAACTCAAGTCGGAAAAAAAGGAGAGAGATATAGCCACATGAATCATCCACCGGGAATGGACAGAACTACAAGTGAATCCCGAGAGTCAACCAGGGCAAATCACAGGAATTATCTCGATTACGGTCCCTGTAAAACTCATTTAGGCTTACAGAATGTGTACGATTTATTTAGCCTAACTTTAGACGGCTTGAGCAGGGAGAACATTTCTCCTGCCAGAAAAGTACAATGCTCCTAATTGTGCTCTAATACATTTAGAATGGAAAGCTTTCTGCAGACATAATTTTGGCTTTGAGTCGGTAGAGCTTTTTTGGCAGGGAAAGGGCACTTGATTCATCGGGTGTTTCACAACGTATCAGTAAAACGTTTTGGGGCGCCGCCAGCTTCCTATAGGGTAATTTTTCCATCCAGATGCGCCATTGGAGGGCCCTGCATCAGCTAAACTAATTATGATCTCACCTTCGCTGATGCTTGCTCACTCTACAGTTCGACATCTCCCATTAATCATAGATACGTAGAAAATGAATGTGAAAAGAGAATGAGGGACGGTAGCCCGCACAACCATAAAGAATAAAAATGATGGCAATAACTTAATGAGATGGAGCAATGTTTTCCATGAGCTATCAGCAAATGCAAAGTCATTCTGACAACTGCCCTTTGCAACCGCAGAGCATCATTCTGATGCATGCAGCATTTCAAGCCAAGAGGGAGGGATCTCACATCCTTATTGTGCACATAAAAAGGTGCATAAACACCTTTCTAATGACTTGCCGCAACAATAATGACACTACCCTTACATTAAGCATTACACTTACCCAAATCAATAGTTTTATCATTTACAAAAAGTACTATAGCACTACAATACTATGTTGATAGCTTTAGATGGTAATGGATTTACATATTCTATGGGTACTTCAATTAAATATTTAAATGTGTAATTCCAAGTCTGCAGGCCTACTGTATAGTTTGGAATGGAAAGGATTTGAATTTGTCACTTTTAGGTGAACTGCCCCTTTAAGATAGCAAGATGTCTGGCATGTCCTACAACACAAACCCACAATACCTTGCTGGAAGATTATCTCAAAATTGAATTACGGCTCATTTACGTCAGAATCAGTGCTTTCTTACAACCTTTAAGCGAGAATGTATATATTTTCTGTTCTCAGTGGGGTTTTTAGAGGGCCACATGCTAGTCCTGACAGTTTAGACATGATTGATTGATTTATTCTTTCCTATCCTGTTCTAGCGTTACAAGCCAAACAAAGTGTCCGTCATCAGCTTTGTGGATTTCTCTCCCTGGCCTTCTGGGCTCCAGAGCCAAATCGCTCACACGTGTTCCCTCTGCCTGGCCCGCAGACCTTCATCGTACAACAGCCGCAGAGAGTTAATATACATACAGCCTACACACAGTGTGAACACAATTGATAATTTATCTTGTTGGTCAAATCATTCATTTGTGCTGGGCCTCCTGTTTAGCCTTCCAGAAAGCTTATATGGTTATGTATACAGTGGGCCAAAAGCTTTGGATTTAAAACAATATAAATCAAAAGCTCTCGACTCTTAGAGCCAAAACTAAATCAGAATGAAAAGCTGATCGTGACTGCGCCTGGTGTCCACTGACTGTGATAAGGACTGTTTCAGTGTTAGAATTAGACTCTTAAATTATGTAGGACTATTTTGATCAAATGGAAAATAAATGGTAAGGTGTTTTTTATTCTATTCATAGTGTGTGTGACTCTGCGTTTGTAATCAAAAAAAAAAAAATAGAAAAACATTACATATATAAATAACATGTAATGAAAAAATAAAAAATAAAATCATACAATTAATATCAAAATAAAAATGTAAAAACTAATATATTTCTATTAAGTAATACATAATAATTTAGTTAATAAATATATGGTTAAAAATCGCACTCACAGTTCATCAATTCATCCACCATTAGCAGTTGTAGAAAAATAAATAAATAAATACAATATATAATATATATATATATATATATATATATATATATATGTGCTGGATTACAGTAACGACATGCTTTATCTAATAAACAATCATTTATTCACATAAACAAGTTTGCAGGGATTACAAGAACTACTTGTTGCACTCATATCTGGTTAAAGTGATTTCCAAAACAATCGGAAAAAAAGTCACCAACAAGTATCTAAAGAAAAAATACACAAAATAAGCAAGCTACAGTGACAATACACTACATTTTAAGTAGGAGGGCGGGATTTAATAAAAGTAGGAGTGTAAATATGTTGAGATGTGAATGTGTTTGGGAGCAGGTCATGGGTCAGTTACACAGGAAAACCCAGAAATAGCCTTCTCCTGTTGAATGGTGCACAATCCCAGACTTCCTTTTCAATTATCAACTGGACCAGTCTGCCATCTGTAAAAACGAATGCATACCTTGCCTTGCCAGGTTGTTTTTTTTATCTTTCTCAAAAAAAGGACAAGTTGGCGAGAGAAAAAAAGAAAAGAGAAAAAAAAACGCACATTTGACTTGCTTGCTGCAGCTGCTCACCAAAGGAAAAGGAGGGGAGGCGAATGAGAGAAAGCCCTGATTGTCTTTGTTTTCCCAAAGTGTGGGGCGATTTTTCTCGCCTGCCACGTCTGGCCGTGCTGTGAGGTGATGCATTGTTTTTTTTCCGCGGGCTAGAGGGGCCGCAGAGAGCCCAGGCCCTGTCTGTTTCCTGGCCTGCTCCAGTTTATCACTGTATCTGCTCTCAGCACCGCTCCCGCTATCTGGTATCCGTCACGGCCTTCGCAAGGTGCCATGCACTATCACGCAGCACCGTCACTGGTTAAAACGCCGCTAATCATAATCAAAACTAACTTTGCACTACCTTTCATCTGCAGTTGGGAAGAGGTGTAATAATAGGCTGGATTATGCATTTTTTGGCATCATTTATTTCCATACGGCGAGGTCTACAACAAAGGTTACAGGTAGCGCGAGGTTAGAGGTACTCGCAGTAAACAACAAAATGGCTGTTCTTGTTTGCATTGCGGGCTGTGATGAATGACCCTGCTGCACTCTGGTACTTTCTGTGGGTGTAGCCTGTGCATTCTGTTTGTATGTGATTGATTACGCATGCCTAACACTAGGCACTCTAGGGAGTCAGACTAATTCGGTCCTGGTGAGAGGAATCTGAAGTAATTAGAGGCAGGACCTAATTACATCTATTTATTTAATGAGCATGTTCCCACAATCCCATAAAGCTCTCCATTAAAAGCTTCTAGTCTCAGGTGAAAGAGGCGGGGAAGAAACATCACACCTTTCTGTCTTAAACCCATTACGGTAATTAGCTGCTTTCGAGGTTTTGCAACCGGTTTCTCACCAATTGTCGATTTTCAGCTCTAAACAATGCGGCGTCTATGAAATATGTCTGTGTTAGAGCTGAAAATAATAGCTTTCAGCACCAGGGAGATTTCCAGGCCTCTGCAACGTCAAACCTATAGTAGTTTTGGTGAGGTGGACAGCAAAATCGTGTCTAAAAGCAGAGGCAGTTAAAATGATGAGGAGAAGCAGGGGATGCTTGGAGACTGACACACATCACAGACGTAATATGTGAAATTAAGGGCTAATAACGCATTTGGCATGCTGTGTGGATGTAAGAGAAAGGATTCTTTGGTTTAAAGGGGGCGATTTGCACACAAAGCCGGTGAAATGAAATTACATGTAATTCACTTAGGCAATCCGCGGGGCCTCTTACATTAAATAAACAATTATTTAATCAGCTGCAGGGAAATTAGGTGAACCCCTACTGACAATTTCAATTTCAGAAATCCTGCATCAACTTTTCAAGGCTCAGGCAGTACCATCGAAACGCCGTCGGCAAACATCTGGATACAATTGCAGACATATCGAACCATCAAGTCGTATCTTTGGTGGATGTTATACCGGGTTTACGCAAATCCAAAGTCTCTCGCTGAAACGGAGTCGTAATTATATAATTCAGTTTGATAAATAAGGTTTAATATATTCTGTGAAAGCTTCATTTCTCCTGGAACCTGGAAGGCCATGGTTCAGGGTAATATTCCCACATCACATCAGCATTTCTTCACATTGCTCTCGGAACGCTTCACGTCAGGATGAAGTCTTTAAAAAGCAGTAAGAATGGTCTCAAATTATCTGTAGTCAGTCGGAAGGTTATTTAAGCACTTTACGTGTTGGAGAAGAGTTGTCACATTTCTTTTCCTACAGGGGAAGATTCCTCAGCTCTCTATTTTTTGAAAGTCTCTAAAATTTTAATTTTATAAAGTTTAAAGTATGTAAGAGATGAGATGCCTCATAGAAGTGCATCTCAACTAGTGGCAGAAAATCTTCAAGGGTCCCTCAAGAGAACTTATTTAACTTAAAACAAAGCAAGCATTAAAATAAGCTAAAACAACTAAAAATTAAGATATTTCTTACTTTGATTGACTTCCTCTTGGTTCTTTCTTTGAAGAACCAGGGTTTTAAGACGTATTTGTGATTTTACATAAATTAATAAAATAATTGAGATTTTTTATTTTATATATATATATATATATATATATATATATATATATATATTAATCCTAATGGTTTATCCTTTTCCAGTAAATCATAAACAACTGCAAAAGTCATGTTATTTTTTTTTTTTATTGGGTATAAAGTGTGGTCTTAAAACTTTTAGAACTCTGAAATTTACAGAAATTGAGTGTGTCGGCCTTTAAATATTGTTGCGGATAATGGGAGGTATTGTAATCAAAAAGGTTGAGGACCACTGCCAACTAGCCCCAATATCCCATATGTTAAAAATATTAGTTGTGAATTGTGCACTGGCAATGCATCTACAGGAAATGAAAGACAGAAATGGAGGAAACTGTCAAGCTGCCCCAGCTGACCAGTTCCCTCAGCCCAATTTCAAGCCACCAAAACTCTCAGAGGAGATGGGCTTCAGCTTTTCGCTCAAAGACAGCCTTGCTGTTATCTCTATCCAAATCCCCATCCACCCTCTTTGTCCTGCTCTGCATCGCACCGTGGCATACCCCGCTGATACACGAGACTCCAAATCAGATTGAATTGTACGACATGATCAAAGACAGATGGTTCTCTATCTGGAAGTGTGAAGCGCAGATATCCATTTGCACTCAGAGGGTTTATGGTTGTAGTCATGGGAGTAGTCTATTGTGCTGCAAAAAATCAAAGGTCTCCCTCCTTCTTGTGCAAATAGAAGGCGGCTTTATGTATTCTGGAATAATCTATTCCAGAGGCTGAACAATGCTCCGGTCTCCCCTTACTGCTACAAAGGCATTAGGCCTTTTGACACTATCGCTACACCCATATCCCTTATCTAGGTCTTCCTTAGATATGTGGTATCCTCTTCTGAGAAACAGTTCCGAGGACACATCCTGTCTCTGTGACAGGAGAGGAAATCCGGATACGTCGCAGCTGGCCTCTAAATGTGTCATCTGTCACCTCCATAAGGTCCTCTTCAATGCTGTTTGTGTCGACTCGTTCTGGATGTCATAACATGAGACCAGCTGACCCGAAACAATAGTTAAAGTGACTGACAATGACGAGCAGGAAAGAGAGCAAAGAGTTCAGGCATGACTTCACCGGCACACCTGCTCGTGTGTCACAGAGGCCAATAAGGTTACCGGCAGTCACAGAAAGGAGCCTGCTGATCTAGACACATTTTCTTGCATCTAAAAATCAACATCCATTGAGACAAAAAACTGGTCTTGGATCAGTATTTTAGTACCAAATATTCATCCTAAAAACCTAGACCTACTTTGTGTTCTTTGTTTTGTTTTTTTACATTAAAAAATGCGATTCATACATACAAAACCTACAATACTGTTATTCTATTAATTCCATTTTATTGAATACTTTTACAAAAAAAAATCATTTGGATGCGATTAATCATTTGACAGCACTAAAAAAAATAAATAGAATATAAAAACACAAAATCTATTAATTGTGTGTGTGTATATATATATATATATATATATATATATATATATTATTATTTTTTTTTTTTTTTTAACACAACTGATGATATATCCTGGTGGTAAAGCCTTATAGCAGCCATTCTTCTTCAAGAGCTCCCCATGGAATCAGCAACACTAGTGACTGTAACACCCAGTTCTTTTTTAATTGAATTTTACAATGTCATGAAATATAACGTGAATGTGTGTCTAAAGGCCCATTCACACCAAGGATGATAACTATAAAGATAATGATAAAGTTCTAGAAATCATTATCAATATTAAAAATAGCAGAGCCGACACCACAGCTATAACGATAAAGGCATAGAGAAACAATATCATTGGAATCACTTGCAGAATAATTTTTTTTCTGCTGAAAAACAATAAAATCATTGACACCCAATAAGAATCCATCCTGCTATAATGAGCTAGAGAATTTAAAGCTGCAAATGAGTGTGTGCTTAGAATTAACTGACAATATCATCGGTTATCGTTCTTGGTGTGAACGGGGCTTAAAACCATGCTACATGTTTTAATGAATACTATATATATATATA
>JAUMHE010000072.1:11949309-11960046 GCA_032359235.1 Enteromius mattozi
TAATGAATTTTTTTTTTGCTCATGATAACCACTCACACATGTTATTGATCTGTATTTAATTTAATTTTGGACTTCAGCCAGGCAACAATTTAGCATTTTGCAGAAAAACAAATAAATAGAAGGATTGAGCAGTATAAGACTTCACCGTGATTTTCCAAATATTTTTTGCAGGCCTGGGGCAAATAATCCATTTCTTTCCCTTTTAATTCTTCCCCAAACTACGCAAAACAGAGACTGTGGGAACTGCCACTAGCAAAACTCTGGCACACTTTTCTTTAATAGTGTGTGCTGTAATATTGTGTAGAAAGAAGGACACAGAAACCTCAATTCACCTTGCCCTGGAGGGGAAACACAGGCCACAGAGACATGTGAAGCTGTCTATGTGTGGGAGAGAGACAGTCTATACTACACAACACTCGGCACCTGAATGTGAGCCCCTCCGTACACTAACAATGACAGCCTTTTTTTCCACTCAACTAATGTTTCTCTGCTGTAAATTTCACATAAGCTTGCTAAAGTAAGCTGTGGGCTGCTGTGCGTTTGTGGCTTTGCAATAAACAACAAGTTACGAGAATGCCACTGTTGAGAATGACTTAAGCTGAAAAGAAGTAAACCACATGCACACACACACACTGAGGTATTCACACCTAGCAAAAGCACACAAACTCTCGCTTTCCATTTACGTGCAATTAAGCCAACTGGAAAATACTCGAAAATATAACCAGTGCTTTTCAGCTCATATCAGTTTCACTGTCAGACATGGAGCATCACAATAATTGCCCTGTAACTCAGAACCCAATATTTTACTGCGCTCAGAGAAAATATCAAAATTCACAAGGATAACACTCATACGCTTCACCTCAGAGAACAGTCTGGCAAATGTACCCACTCAAAAGCAAAGAGAGAGAGATTTTGTTTGAGATTTTGTGGTGTAGGCAGTCACTGCGTGGGATCTGATATAACAGTGATACCATTTCACTTGATAAACATGGTCAGATCTGGTTGAGTCAGCTTGCTGCTCCTGGATCAGGGGTTCAGGATAGGTGACAGACATTACGTTAAATATAAAAGCGACTTTTGGAATGATTTGAGATTTTTTTTTCTCTTAAGCTGACTATTTAAATGAACATATCAGACTATAATTATTTAATTATAATAATAATGGCAACATTTCATTTAAGCATTTGTCACTCAGCCGATGGTCTCAATGTTTTTTTTTTTTTTTTTTAAATAGTCTTTCATCAGATTTGCATCATTATATTATACAACAATGTATAATGGGACACATTAGAAATCAACTTGGCAACTTTTTAAGGAAGGTGTATAATGAACCTTTCCCTGATTGTACTTTAATTACTTCAAAAACTACTTTTATTCGATCTCTTACTTTTCTAAATTTTATCTTGTGGTAATTATCAACTCACACAAGTTCCAAAAAGCTATTTTTTTTAACTCTAAAGAGACATTTTTTTAAATAAATGTCATAATGCAGAACTGAGATGATGTTGAATAGGATATTAACAAATAACACTTTTTACAGGCATTAACACTAGGTAATCAAAACATAACTTTTTTCATACTAATTAAACAGTGATATTTATACCTTAAATGTAAGGTTTTTTAACATATCTGGGAAAATCTCTATCTCAGGGCAGCTTAACTAACTTCACCATCATGAAATTACCGACATTAGCTATGTTTCCATCCAAAAATTATGAATTCAACTTCTGTTCAAAATTGGAATATTTCATAAAACATTTGCGAATAAAGCATGTTTCCACATCCAATGAGTTGAAGAGAACAAAATCGCCACTTCTTGATTAACTTGTCCTAAAATTAAAATAAAAAAAAAGACATTTGCTGCAGTAGGAGACGGAACTGTATATAATAATTTTTGTATATAATAAATTACACGTTGTAGAGCACGTCTGTCATGTTATTTTCTGAGCCTATGGAATTAATAATAATGAAGCATTTTGACGACACTAAGCATTTTAGAAAGACAAAAATAGCATTTCAGAGGCTGTGAGATGAGATCGGTCTGTTGCTTTGTCCAATTTTATGCTGTCCCATTCCACGTCTTTCAATGCGCATTAAGGAATTTCTTCGGTAAAAGTGTTTCCATCATAGTTTATGTGCATGTTTTCTTACCAGATAAGAAATTTATCTGAATTAGTTGAGCGCATAAGTTTTATGTGCAGTTTTAGAATTTATGCGTTTTCTAGCGTCTAGCGTTTTTTATGTGATATCCCAAAATGTGCATAGAAATAGGTGGATGTAAACAAAGCAATCGTAGCAATCAGTTATTGCTACTGAAAAAGCTATCGAAACTACCAACTTGCCAGAACATTTGCAGGAGACAAAAGAGGAACTCAAAAACGACAGGAAAAACTGGATAGAAAAGGGGGTAAAGAAGATGAAAAAATTATAAGCTGCAGGAAGGCAGTGCCCCACTAAGCTAAAATTAGCAGTAGCGTGACAAACTCCAAGGGGCTCAGACTGAGATCCTCCATCATGTTGCCCAGAAATCATTCACCCACTCAGAGTACACAGGAAGGGACCATCAAGCCAGCAACTAACACTAATGAAGCCTCCATGGAGCTTCCATAGTTCAGTGGCCATCAGCTCGAATCACTATACATCAACACTGAGCTCAGACAATACGCTCCTGACTGACACTACAGCACAGAGGAGTTTGGCTGTGCATTAAGTTCAAGTACAAGAAAACCAAAAGGAGCAAAAAGGCATGAGGAACATTTATGACATTATTTAAGAATGAACAATGTTCAATGACTACACTGAGAAGTTGTTCTCTTTGTCTGTTTGAATTGGTATAGTGCAGCTTAGCGAAACCACTACGTGATTTGATAAAACTAACACGATGTGTTCATTGCGCAGCTAAGATGGGGAATGTTCGGAAAGTGTATTATTCATGGTACTGGCTTCGCAAGTAAAGTGCCTAAGCAGTTTCATGGGTTGTAATTGCCTAGCAACCCTGGACAAGTGAGCTTTCTAAATTAGCTGCTAAAGAGTGGGAGACTTTTGAGCTAGTTGAGTAAATTTCATTGTGCTAAATTTGGATAATTACGGGAGTTTTCAGGCACTGCGGTAATGAATGGCACTTTGTTGTATTAAATCCGGGGCTAAATGGCTGGATATGGCAAAGACATATTGGAGGATGGGGGCCAACACCTCCATCAGTCTGCAGGCAATGAGTGAGATTCCACTGTAAGAACCTCATGAACCCAATCAAGTCATAATAAAGCTCTGATTGAGAGGGAAGTTCCTGGAAGTGTGATTGCATGGAGAAATAGGAGGAGGACAAAACAGCCCACGATAATTATTCCAATGCAGAACATTAATGCATTATAATCTGATAATTTGCGATGAGAAAAAAGTCATAGAAAAGTCACTCAGTCATAAAAAAAAAAATTGAACTAGAAAACAAGAAGATAAAAATAGCAGGGCTGTTAATTTAATATGATAACGTAGTGAAGAGTTTTTGAAAGATGTTTTTTTCATGTTCACCCTCTATACGATAATCAAAAATACAGTAAAAATGGCAACATCGTGAATTATTTTTTACAAGGGAAGATAACCGTTTTCAATTTAAATATATTTTAAAATATTAGTAATTCCTTTGATGGCAAAGCTGAATTTTCAAGATTTGTCTCATAAATAGAAAGTTCAATAAAACAGCATTTATTTGAAATATAACTATTTTCTAACTATGTAAAAGCCTCCACTTGTCAGTTTTAATCCATTTAATGCATCCATGTTGATAAAAGAATTTCTTTGAAACAAAATAGTAAAAAAATTAACTGTAGCGTATAAAACATAAACTTACTAATACATTTTATTACATTACATTATAAAATAATAAAAATTAACATAGTGATTAGGGCTGGGTATCGAGTTCAATACTTTTTAGGTACAGACCAAATTACCTCGATACAACCGAGTATCGATAAACGTCTCGCCGTTCGGTACCCAATGTCGATACCTAAAGGGGTTAATCTCATCAACGTCAGTGAGCCAATAAGACTGCAGCACTAACCAGTGTGTTTGACCAGAAGTGTGTAAAATAGCCTTAAGTTATTTATATAATTTACAGAACTGCACGTCATTTCGGTCTCTACATTAAGTTGCGCTTTCTGTATCGCGCACAGCGCAGTACCGCCACATACACACAGATAAACGTGCGTGTGCCGCACACACAGTGAGCACACTCCCGTTTTCAATAGTAATTGTCAATATTTAACCGCAAAAAAAGATGAATTCTGCGTGTCTTTGTGTTAATGTATTGTGCAGACGTGTGGTTTTGTTTACTAGCATACTGACCTGTGCGTGATGCTTCTGGTGATATTAAAGTCTTTCGTCTCACTAAATGAGGACATAAATACAGTAGGCTACATGAATAATATCTCCAGAACTGCGCCGAGGGTTACTTCAAGAGCATTTGATCGTTTCATTTGAGTAAATCTATCGTCATATCATGTACACACAGAACTGTAAAGGTATTCATGGCAAGCCGTCAAAATAAAAGTTCAGTTTGGATATGGAAGCAGAAATATATTACTATTGTTCAGTAGAATGTACATAATAGGTTACTACAAAAATTATTAAAACAGTATTTCTTCAGTCTTTTAAACTGTAATATAAAATCCCCTTTATTTTCCAATAATAAAATTAAATCTTCAATAATTAAAAGACAAATGTTTTATGCCTTAAAAAAATGTAATATACAAAATGTTCAGAGGGGAAAAAATTATAAGGCTATTGTAAGAATAAATAATAATGCACTAGTGCAAAGGTTGCACAACAGATGTGTAAACTGAAAACTATTAACTTTATTAAAGCTAATTTGCACTGATTCATTGTGTTGGATATATTTTTTTCCATGCAGTGTCTCAGGAGATGAGATTTTGTATAGGTCTGTATAAATGTCAAAAAGTAAAAAAAAAAAAAAAAAAAAAAACCTTTTTTGAGATAATGTAATTGGTATTAAAAAAGGTATAATTCAGGATCGAACTCAAGGTATCAGTATACATTTTTTTTGAACGATACCCAGAATTAATAGTAATTACTATTTAATAAATTATTACATTTATATGGCCACACTTTATTTTAAGTTGTTCTCCATGTTGCGCATTTAAAATCCTTTGATTGTGCCTTATTAATTAACAGCTAATATGCTAATAACGGCATGCAAGTAAGTAACTAATTAACAGTGAGAATTGGTCCCTATACTAAAGTGTTACCATTTATATTTGTATATAAACACTCACATTGACAAATTACCATTTAATCCTCCTGACCTCAAAGTATATATTGCTATATGTGAATAATTTTTTTAAAGTTTATAATAAGGTGCCAGTCATAAAAAAGGGGAAAAGAGAGGAAATGGAAGTAAAGGAAGAGGATATGGAAATAAGAGGATGAGGAAGTAAAGTTTTTCTGAAGTCGGTCACAGCCTCTTGGCCATGTTCACCTTGACCCCGCTGGCCTGACGAGCTCTGCTCATTTCCCAACACTGGGCTCCTTCCCCACCACTGAGCTAATCAGAGCAGGCAGGTCACACAGACCAGCGTCCGCCAAACAGGCCAGCAGTGGAGGAGGAGAATCTATTTTCAGACACAATTCTGGGCCTCCACATTCAAAAAGACACATGGAGACATGAACGATGTAATTTGTTCCCTTTCTTTCAACCATTATGCGTTTACTGTACTAGTAAAATGTAATCAGTCATATGTTCAAAGATACTGAAGAAAAGTTACTGGAACAAAATCTACGGCCTCCAAATGGAAAATACTTTAGTTTGCTGTTGAGTCACCAAGAATGCCATAAGTTACAAATGCAATGACATCCAAACTATAGAAACTGACCATTAACTCGCTGCTCTAACATACAGATATGATGAAACTTATATACTCCATGTGCTGGACTGTTCCTCAGGATCGGGACAGAACAGTGTATTTAATGGACGCGAGCAGCGCTAAGGTCCATTACCAATTCCATCTGGAAGTGTGTCGAACTACAGGGCCCCCGTCTGCCCTCAGGCCAATTGAATGACTAGTCTGTTTCCAATTTTCACACTACCTCTAATATCTAAAAGATACCTACATCCAACCTCTTTCTCGTCTGGTGCAACTGACCCTCTTAACAATGAAACGACATATTCAGCAATTTTTTTTCTGTGCCTGTAATACACTTTTTGTCTTGACCTTTGCTGCTAGCTAGCATTCACGCAAGCCATTGTTAAATACCTCTCTAAATGCTTAAATGAGCTGGTTTGCGGACGTTTAATTAATGTAGCCTCTGTAAATCCCATCTGAGGGCACCAGAGGCAGGAGATGAAGGGGTTTGGTATGTAGGCATTTTTTGACACTTTGATTTTTATTAGTGTTGAAAGTCAAGCGCACAAATATCCGACGGTCTAGCACAGATGAGAGTCTTGACCCTATTTATTTAATAAATGAAATTCAATGTCTATTACACTGAATATACTTTTATGTGTGCACCTTGTCATAAACCTGCCACTAAATAATCAAAATTTTGAAAAAAACAGAAAACAAAGAGCGAGCATGTGAGCTGCTGTCAGGTCTCCTAAAGTGTGTTACTGAGTAAAATAATCATTTCACTTTCCTTCACTCAGAGAGATTCATGAGATGTGACTTCTGCAGTCAGAGGAAGTCAGCGTGAACCATTAGGTGCCTTTCAGTGACACTAACACTCAGTCTAATGTGGCCTGTGGGAACAGTGATTTTTACCGTTGAACCCACTGTTTCATCATTAGGGGCTAGTCTAGCTGTGCAGATGCTGTGTGACCCACCAGAGCTGGCTCTGTGTTTATAGATTAATACAGATCACTCCAAAAAAAAAATTCTCTTATCATTTAAAAACAAACCTTTTTGAATATTTCATCATTGATTCTGTTGGCTTTTAATTTAAAGTGCCCCTATTATGGATTTTGAAAATTACTTCTCATGTGGTGTGTAACACAGTGAATAAAAATGTTTTAAATCTGAAAGTGCACCAAGTTATTGTCTTTTAAAAGAAAGAGTCAACTCTGAATCATTGAAACAAGTAGTTTTTAAAACAAAACTCAAGCCACTTTATGTTGAAGTCAATATGAAACATTAGCATATTGCTCGCCCACTTGTTGCATGTGTAGTCCTGGGAAAACCTTTTGTGTTGGTCTGAATGAAAATGCTAATCCATTCTTTGCCACTAGGTGCCGCTTTTGAAGCTTTAAAAGCTCACAAATACTGCTTTAAATGAAATAGACCAATCACCAGAGGGGTTTCAAGAAATAGTTTGCTGATTGAATTGTTTTGGAAGTCGTTTAGCAAATACAGTAACAGTAAATGCATACTGTAATATAAGAAAATGAAAGTGCTTTTTGACCTTGCATGCTTGTCAACCTGTTGTTGGGGACACAACAGGTTATGAACCTTTCATAACCCATAATAGGGGCACTTTAATACTGCTTTAAAATAAAATTGACTGTATAAAATCACTTTGAAAATCAAAGCTGACTTGGCTTTTCTGTTCATAATCAACTATTATTTTATATTTAATAACAAATTTACATTTAGATATAATTTATATATTATATATTTATGTATTTGTTATAAACATGTTAAACTATATAAAATGTATAAAGTTTAATAAATAATAAACAATTTCTTATTTTCATAAATAATTATATAAACTACAGAACAGAAATGATACAACACAAAAAGAATAAAGTACAAGATATATTATATAGCAAATATCAGTTATTTTGCTCATATACATTTTTATATCTTCAATCCATAAAGTCTTTGAAGCCGAACAGCTTCATACTTTGAGAATTAAAGGAGTTATATCATGAGAGATCAAATTTTCATTGATCTTTTAAAATAATAAAGTTTCATGCAAACAGCAATTTCCAGACTCCAGACTTTCTCCCTAGTTTAAAAAGACCATGAATTACAGCTGCAAAACTTGAGAATGCTTTTATCAAACATTATAACATGCATAAATGAGCGATCAATCTTTGTAATGAGACGGATGGAAGGTCTGAATGTTCTATAGGAGGTGAATCCTGACCACAAGCTGTTTTCTGTGGTTACTGAATGTCGCTGATGAGTATTATGGGAGATGGCTATTCTCTGAGTATCTCTCCTATAGAGATGAGCACAGCAGCTGTGATCAATACATGAATTACAATTTCGTTCTTTTTCTCTGCTCTTGAACACACTCTGTGGGGAGAGCGCACTCATTGCATGCATGGAGTTGGGCTATGCTAGTGGGCTTACAACAAACAGGCGCAGGCTTGAGCATGACCTGGTGCGCGTCGGTGGCTGAGTGGATCGAAAGCCTATCTAGCGTGGGCAGTGATCAAAACAGCCGTGAAGGGAATTGATGGAAGCGGAGTGCCGGGTCACAGTGTTCTTTTTCACACAAGTCTTATGACAGTGAATCTTTGAACCAAAAGAATTCCTGATTACAGAACTAGATTTCTGCTCTAATTATTGAATTCCGATGCATAAGATGACCCTCGATTTGGGCATAGAGGGACTGGGTTATTGATCTATTTCAGTTGGCAGTGCAAAGTGGAAGAACATGCACTATGAAAAACTAAGACACACTCATTCTTTTACAAGTTTTATCAAGTTTTTTGGTAACACTTTATATTAGGGAACACAAGTGCACTATTAACTAAGAGCTTTACCTCAATGAACTCCCAATTTGGTGGTTGTTGTAGTATTTTTGTAGCAGTAAGGGATGTGAAATATGGTCATGCATTAATATGTGCTTTATAAATACAAATAAACAGACAAACAATTTACCAAGGTTTTTTTTTTTTTTTACTGAAAAATGCAGTTTGTGGTTTGATAATCTTTTTTATAACATATTTTAAGAACCATTTTAAATGTTTTATTTGTAAAACACAGTTTCAATTTCTGATTAGATAATTTTTAAATAAAATAATGAAAAAAGATTATCAGAATGCATAAAAAAAAAAAAAATATATATATATATATATATATATATAAATTCCAAGTTGCTTGGCAACTGTAAACAGCCTACAGTAAAGCTAATGAACTAAATTACTTTGCATCGCATCATGGCTAAAAATGCACCTTAACCTTGGTATAAAAAAAGCAATTCGAGAGCATGAATTTATTTTTGCTTTATTGAATAATCTGAAAAACATCAAACCTATCCTTGAAAAAATGGCAAAAGTTTCACTTTGTCTGCCAAAATGTCCTTCTCCTAAGCAATCCCTTGTTGGATCAATCAACTTAAGTGGCTAATGTATGTGGAACACAGAAATCTCTTCAGTCAAATCAATAAAACAGCTAATAGTCTTAAATACTTTACAAATTTATTAACCTAACACCTACTTTATTTCCTTTATGACATGAGCTCTATTTGAGACATAATAAACCCAGCGGACACGTGGTCTGAATGTCTCCGATGCACATTAAACAAAAGGTGGACGCGACGGACCAATCAAAACACACAGGACCAGTTCATTTCAGGTGTCACTGCTGTTGATGTCACTGGTAAGAGACCTTGTGACATCACGTGACTTAAGGGACCTAATTCACCTTTGTAACGAGAGTCTGTCAAAATGCCAAACTCGATCGATAATTGAGTGAAAGGTCAGTGTGGCCTCTCTCAGCAGGATTCAATACTTAATTACCAGAGCTGACCTGCTGTATGAATTTGAATGGGTATTTAAAGCAAGAGGAACATTTGCCACATGACATCAGCAAGAATGAATGAAGCTTCAGGTATTTATAAATGCTTAAGGAACACGCGCACACACACACACACCTGTGCATCATTGCTCAAATCTGACAAGGTCTATAGAAGGAGGAGGACTTTACGGGTGATGCTAAAAGACAAATAAAGGGGTATGCAAAGCTTTAACCATTTATTAATTTGATTCCCGTTATTTTGCTTGGCTCAGATGTGACTTGTGTGTTTTCAATTGCCCTGCTGGATATCCCACTGTGAGCAATTATATGCATGTGTGTCTACTCCAGACAGTTTGACAGACCGGGTAACATAAGTAATTATGTTTGGTCTGTTTGTTGATGCTGTATGTGTGTGTGTGTTTGTGTATGAGTACGGGGTAAAGAGTCCACTCTATCTACGCTTAGATTTGGGATGTACAACTCGAACCTAACATATGACTCAGCATCTGTTACTGTACGTCAGGGCTAGTCAACTTTGGAAAGGTCAAGTACATTTTTACAATAAACATATTATTATATCACTTGTCTTTCTGTTAACACATGTTGAAACACATTTAAACAAAAATTGTTAAATATTAAAAAATAAAAATAAATGTCACAACTACTACTAAATTAATAAATAATAAATATTTAAATATATGGTTTTAGTTATATTAGATAACTGTATTATTTTATATTATTTATTTAAACAAATATTGCAATATTATGGTTAGGGCTGGGTGATTTAATCGTCGATTTATTCATGTGCACTTCGTCAGTAATATAAATGAATCACTTCCGATTCTGAAGATTGCGTAATATTGCGTAGCTTGTCAGTGATCTACGGCTCTGTGTATCAACTGCCGCTCGTTTTAAAAACAGCTGATTGAGATTTACCACTAATCAAAGAACCGGCTTTTTTTTTTTGGCTCCCTATCAAACATCGTATAGATTTTAAAATCTTGTTAATTACTTATAAAGCCCTGAATGGCTTAGCTCCTCA
>JAUMHE010000072.1:11960146-11972694 GCA_032359235.1 Enteromius mattozi
TGATAATGTTCAGTGCTTTGCTACAATCTGTATTGTTAAAAGCGCTATATAAATAAAAGTGACTTGACTTGACTTTACTGACGAAATGCGCCTGAATTAAACAACGATTAAATAGCCCAGCCCTAATTATGGTTTCATTGAGTATGCTGGAAATCAAATACAACTATTTTCACAGTATTTTAACATGCATTTATGTAATATTTCCAGTGAATTGAATACAGCGCAAAATATATTTTCTTTAAATATTATTTTAGAATGCAATGGATACAGATAAAATTAGTTTGTCATCAGTGGAAAAAAAAGTTAATATGCCTAAACACCTGTGACCGCAAATCAGCAAAATATTTATACTAATGCTCCAAGATGCAATGTGATGATGATAATACAAACAAAAAAAATCTTTGAAGGCTGTGTATTAAGTAGCGCTGGATTTTATTACAGATTCTATTCACCGCTCTAAAAGGATGTTTATAACAAGGAAAACATTGACAACAACCAAGGCCACACTGACAAATTCTGATACCTTTTGTGCTGATGTCAGCCAACATCTGACAAAAGGGATGCCCGGTTTCAACAACAGATCACTTCAGAGCATGGCTAAGATGCCAGAGCATAGGCAGAAAACTCGAAAATCAATTTAAGTGTTCTGGAGGCCACTGCCCATGCAAGAGTGGAGAGGATAAATAGATTTTCTGCTTCTCGCAGGTGGCCACCTTGACATTTGCAGGCACGGCAAAACTGTGAGTAAAAGAGATGTGTTCTTAAAAAGTGCCCCAGGAGTGCTAACACCTCATCTTAACGGAATAGTTCACCCAGAACTGTTAAATACTCATTGGTTAATCATGCTCATATTGTTCCAAACCCATATGCCATATGACTCTCCTTGTAAAAAAGCAACTAGCACTTGGTGGAACACCTGCTTTTGGGTTGCAAGGAAGAAAGAATGAAGTCAACCATAAGTGTAAAGTAAACTGAAATTGTACTTTATATATTTATTTATTTAGCTAATGCAAATTTGTCTCCCAAAAGGATACTTTAAACATGTTAAATATTATATAATAGAAAAATGAATGTGTGTGTGCATTATACAATATGCTATATATATATATATATATATATATATATATTTATATATACACTACAATATAAAAAAAGATAAAAAGATCTGTAGCTCAGCTAAATTGCTAACTAAATTATACAACAGAATTTAACATTTAATAATATATAATAACACATATAAATTATATTATAATATATTATGATTTAAAAATGCAAAATAAATTACATCTGTACACCGCAAAGCCTTGTCTGCTTACCCTTTAAAGTTCATCTATATAAGCAAGTGACTGCATTTTCATTTTTAGTGAACTACTTTTAGTTTTACTCGTTAATTAAACCAAGTGCTATCAAATGAGAGTGAGACAGAAGAGAAAGAGATCTGGCAAACCAGAATCTCCGATTTTCAATTGCATTGTTTTATATCTCCTGTGATATATTCTTCATGAGAATAAAGACTGTGCTCAAGCTTGAGGAGAGGATAAGGGAGAAGAAAAACCCCTCAAAAATGAGAGCTGAGGGTTGCAGCTGCAGCAGTGCTATTTAGAAAGCCTTGCGTCACTGCAAGAGGGGGCTTACTAGTATCAGACATGGTAAACCCATCTGATATTAATGTCCTGTTCCTACATGCCCTGCGCTGGGAAAACAGCAACACTCGTACAGCATACAAACGACCGGGACGATGACAAATGATGGGCGAACTGTGAGCTAGGAGGGCACAGGCGTATATGCGCATGCTGCGGCTGTGAGTGACGTCTGACGCAGTGGGGAAGCAACTGACACATCTGAGAAAGGCTTTTATTTAACTCTAAATACAGTTTGTTGGGCTGTGGGCTGGCTGTTAGAGCTCGAAACATGTAAAACAGAGGCTTTTAATGCAGAAGCCACAAGTCTGATTCCTTCCTGTGTTATGTATCCATTCCCTTGCTTTTCATTTCATGCGACTTGCTTTATTAGCAAAAATAGAAAAAAAAAATCCAATTAAAGTGCACACTGAGGAAGAAAAGTGTTTATTAGGGTTGGTATTCTTGTCCTTTTCACCCCTGCCAGCCGTGTTGGGTCATGCCCTTTGGGTGGGCAACCCATCATGTGCCAGGGGTGGGACAAGGGTAACAATGATTTGCCAGTCTTCTTGCCTCACCCCAAATTTATACACACAGACAAAAACACAGCAGTAGTTTTTGCACATCTGCTGATTGACCTTCTAAAGTCAGACCTTCTAAAGGCAAAATATTAAAAAAACTAATAAATATATAACACAGTTGTGACTGAACTCATCTAAGTAAATGCCTGGACAGGAGGTAGAAGCTTTGTTCTTCACCTATTCCAGAGTGACTCAGCATTTCTGAGCGAGGGGAATCCCCCACACACAGCTTTCTTCTACCTGTTTATTCTCATTTCCATTTTCCAGTTGTTTAAAATGTTGAAACTGTGATTCAGTGATTCATTTTCAAGGGGTTTCACACACGTGTGAAACTTCAAAGATGCATGCACACGTGTGCAAACACTCACACCAAGAGAAGTGCGTCATTCAGAATAGAATTGGGTTGCCTTTTAAATTTCCATTCTGTTTAAACTGTATTTGAACTGAGGTAGCAAAGAGGATGCAGAATTGTATTTCAATTTTTAATAACAGGACCTAGAATCAAAATAAGTTATAATTCAAAGAAACACAGAAAATTATTTTTAAACTCGAAAAGCAAAAATCTGTCAAAAAGTTAAAAAAAAGTGAAGCTTTAAAAGTGCAATGTACATTTAGAATGATAGATAGAATGATATCAGATAGATAGATATATAGAACAAAGACAAACAAATAAGAAACAGAACAAGAAAAAGAACAATGGACAGACAAATGAATAAGCAAACAGACAGAAAGAGAGAGAGATAGAACAACAGACAGACAGATAGTCAGATAGATGCCATTTCAATTTAAATTCCAATCAACTAGCCACTTTGCAACTTTTCCCATGACACAGCCTTTCCATCTGTGTTTTGGTAAATGTTAACTTATTACAGGTGCATGTTTTTTAAACGACCTTATCAGCTAATTCCATGAAACAACACAAACACTGAATATTGAAGAGATGCTTTTGTGCAGTGAGGCCCGTGGAGAGCATCAGAATGGGGATTGGTTCCAGTGATGTGCTACGGCTGATAACTTTTCTCTGTCTGAGAGTGTTGCGAATGCAGTCTGCCGGCATGAAAGATGACTGACAGCCAGACAGATATGCTCACGAGTGGCACGCTAGTTAAGTATAATGTCTGGGAAGATCGTGAATCTGCATGGAAATCAAAGATTACCATGCTGATCACTCAAAGAAGCTGAAGCACATGTTGTGGAAAAAGGCCAGTTGGAATATCTGCCAGAATGGAGAGCTGAGTTCCGCGGACCTCCAGGCGATAGTCAGAGGGGGGCAGAAAGCTGTGCTGTGGACGGAGACTCACAAAGAATACAAGTGTGTTAATAGTCTTTTCTTTATCAATGGCTCCAAGCCCAAGTGGGAAGCAAAAGAGAAAAGGTTGGGTTTTTGACTGTGTGAGCACATTTATGTGAGTTTTAAAGCTGGAGATAGTGAGCCGTGTCCATGTGAGAGGAAAGCGAGGGAGACAGAGAGTTCAGGACAGGCTCAGTAAGAAAGAAAGGCCCTTTTCTCTTCTTGTCTAGAGACGGCATCTTCGACAGGAAATGAACACAAGCCTTGACTGAATCAGCTGGTGCTCATGCCCACTCTCTCCTTTTCTGTTCTCACAAGAGGATACAAGAGCTCTTTTCCAAAACCTAGCTGCCTCGCTTTCTACTGCCTCCATAGACAGCATTCGAACCGTCATGGAAGATCATATTTGGAACACTTCACATAGGCATTAACTACACAACCGCACCACAGAAACAGTCCTCTGTGAGCGAGATTAGACTCACGATGGATTTCAGTGGAAACACTTAAGCATAAATCAGTTTCTGTTATCGCCATCAATGGAAACAAAATAAAAATTTTCCATTAACTGAAATTAGAATGAAAACTAATATTAATGGCAAAACTAAAACTAAAATAAAAGCAATGGCTCCTAAACGTAATAAAATAAAAATGCTGAAACACTCAAATAAAAACTAACAATAGGTGAACACATTTGTGAATATGCACAGTGTCCATCCAACGAGTCAAAGAGAACAAAATCATCACTCCCGATAAACTGGCACTATATCACTATCACTATATCAATTGCTTAGGCATTTCAGAATGACCATAACATTTCAGATGCTATGAAACAAGACCGGTCTGCTGGTTAGTCAGGATTTGGATTCCCACAGCACAGTCACATTACTTTTTTAATGCGCAAGGAGGGAACTATTAAACTAATGCATTTCCATCTTGCATAATTCACATGAATCCTTTTACGCACAAGTCAAAAACCACCTAAAGTGAGCGCAAAAACATTTTATTCGAAATTCTGATACGAAACAAAATGCACATAAAAGCAGGATGATGGAAACATAGCTAACGAAGAAGAGTAAATACCAACAGAAACTAAATCAGTTTAAAAAAATGAAAATAGCACTAATTTAAATGTGAAAACTGAAACTAAAAAATAATTAATTCAAACAAGTTCTTTAGAACTTCCTATTCCTCAAATAATTCTTATATTATATGATGAATAGAAAGTTCATATTAGGCAGCAGTACTTTTTAAACACTGATAAGTCAGAATCAGCATTTTTTAATTATTTCACAGGAATAAATTACATATTAAATAAATACATTAAAAGGCTAAATAATACAAATAAATATTTCACAATATTACTGTTTAACTTTTAACAATTAATACAGCCTTTAATTAACAGAAAAACAAATATTAGATCACAAAGGTTTTAATGATTTTGCTGCATTTAAATTTAGCCTTAAAATTTCCCTGCACAGACAGCACAATCAAGATGCCCTCGGTCTGCCTACTAAGCAGGCAGCTCACTGGGTGTTGTAACAGTGGCAAAGTACTGAGAGGGAACTTTTTATCTTTTCCTTCACCTGACAAATCTGTGAACCTGTCTACCTCTCATTGTCCTGTTCCCTGTACATGAGTATGAGCATCTCTATCTCTCCTGTCACGTGTGATTCCCCCCCCCCCCCCACTTCCTCTCAGCTCCTGCAATGCTATTGAACCAACAACTTAAGGGCTATCAAAAGAAGAATAAAAGTCAGTGAATGCTGCAGATCAGCCAAGCAAAGACGTCCGAGAGCCTCTCACCCCTCCTGCCCCCCCATCACTTTTCACATTCTCCCTCTCTTTTACTCTCTCCGAGCGTTCCTGAGCTGGAAACTGTCCAGGATCTGTAATAAAGTGCTAAGCAGAAGACAGGAAATACTGGAGAAGTCGAACAATGTTATGACAATACTTATAACTTTTACAGTTGGGGCCCAGCTGCACATCTGCATAGCATCAGGCTCTCACTGGCCCAGACAAGAGGAAACCATTTTTACTCCTGGCATCCAGCGCCTCCAAACAGATGTTATCACTTTACCAATAGCCTTGTTTTGTTGTCTTTTTTCTTTAACACAGCACAAAGAAAAACACAACACAAAATGGCCATTTTTCAAAAGAGGAAATGGGAGTTGTTGGCGTTCGGGAGGGTAGGGAGGGCAGCATGGAGAAACAGCATGATAGATTAATAATAGTTACCGTAATTGATTTAGCATGAAGGAATCCGCGTTGCCTCACAGGAAGACGAGCTGTCGTGCTAACAGAACATGCTAAGCAGCGATACGTCTCTACACCCGAGAGATACTCAACAGCCTGTGAAATTAGCCCGGCCACCCCACAGGTAGTCATCTGTGTGCTACGGCATCGCTGTTTCTTGACCGCAAACTAAAGTCAATATAAACCTAAACGACATTTATAGGTTGCAGTTTGACTTTCACTCAAACTGTCTATCTTGTTATGCTTGAAACATCCAAACGTACATACAACTTAGTGTGAAGCTTGAAACAATCAGGAAATAGCTAAGCCAAAAGCCACAATACAACAGGGAAATAAAAAGTAGACCTCCAGGCTATTGCAGGTGTAAACTCTGGTTGACGGTTTGCTTACGTCCCATGTGAACAACACAGGCTTCCAACTTTCTGCAAGTCTTTTGGAAAGAAAGTTAATTGTTCACAATTTGACAGCGAAATGCGGAAGTCTGTTTCGACTGGGGTATAGTTGTATTTGTCTGCTTAAAAAGTGAGTGAAAACAGCTTGGCTGTTGCCGTTATGTGATAATGAGTTTTTATTAGCATAGCATGCCTAATCACAATCGACACCATGAGCCCATTTAAGAATGTTTTGTTGAATGTTTTTTGGAATAGCACTTTTTTGACTCCCCACGCAACAGTGGATTTGCTCCAAATTCCAATTTAATCACAACAGATCGACTCTGCATATCCCTATCGTTTTTTCCTTCGTCTTTTATTTATCATTAAATACAGATTAAGCTTACGTTCTCTGGGGATTTTAGTTAATTCTCGCTGCGCCGGCCTTTGCTACGATCTCTGCTATGCCTTTCCAACGAGAGGAAATAAATCTAAATTATTTATTTATACCACAAAACGTCCAAGATGCCCTTGGGTTCGTAGGAAGAGATGCTCATCAACATTGACGCCACTCACCTATCTTGACCTTCATTTACAAGATCTCAATACAACAGCTCTACTGCAGACATACTAGCTTTCAACATCCTCTCTGGTTTAACTCCCTCCATCTGAGGAGGATTACAGGCTTAAACCCAAAAGAAGTCTCTTCTCCCTCCTGGTAAATACAAACCTGAGTGAACGGCTGCAACAAACTCACATTAAATGAAAAACAGTCCTTTGAGAAGCAAACTTGGTTTGTTGAATCAATGAAAACGAGCGGATCTGAATGCTGATGGACAGCAGCTACTGTGTTGTTGTCCATATTTTGTTTCATCACTGGGAATAAGGCTTATTATTTGAATTCTCTCCTATTTTAAAGTATAATGCGCCATTTCCACAGAGGTGAGGCCAAAAGAGGGCTGATTTCACACACACTGCCTTTCACACACACGCGGACAAAACTGTTTCATTCGGACGGCAGGTTTTACAGCTCAATTTGAGAACAAGTGTTTCATTAGTAGAAAACAAAAAGCAGACAGCCTCCCTCAGTTTGTGAGGAACGGCAGCCAAATCCAAAATTGGGGTTAAGGAAGTTCTGCATAGCAGTCCAAAAAAAAAAGAAGAAGAAAAAAAAAAAGAGGGGGAAATGAGGAGAGATAGAGAAAGCGATAAATGTAGCTACTTTTAACAAAACCTCCCAAAACCACATGCTTTATAGTCCTTTGCATAGTTTAGCCTATACTTAGCCACGGTAGAACATCTATCTATCTATCTATCTATCTATCTATCTAATTAATTATTATTTTGTATACAAATACTGTGTACATTTCACCATTTATATTACATTTATACCTTTTGTGTAATATTATATATTACCCAAATAAACATGCATACAATTTTAAAACCATAATAATTTAGATATTTATTTAATTTCAAAGCATAGTATTTTTAATGCTATTAATTCATTAATTGATTATTTTTTTCTGAAAGTGTACACACACAACAGTAATATTAAGACTGATTAGGCAAGTACAACAACTTATTAGCTAAGTAAAGCTATTAAAACCAATATCATATTACAGTATATCACAAACCCAGTAATGCACATTAAAGGGGTTAGCAGGGTACACTCATGTGCATGTGTTCTGTCAGTTCACACGGATCAGGAAATGATGGTGGCCTGGAGGAACCCCCAGTAAAGTACACAGAACATGAAAAAGCATCTAGGTGACAACGCACAGCTGTTTCATGTGCACACAAAGCTCCTCGCAAACACTAGGAAGCTGCTGCCTCGCACACTTTTCAGTCTGTGTTACCAGACTACTGCAAAAACTGCTTACGACATCTGGTGACGGCTGAGGGACATCTGCTTAACAAAAAATCCAGGGTGTGAGAGCTGAAATGAGGGAATGAATTGTGAGAGAGATCGAACGAATGAGTGAGTCAGTTTGCCGCGCTTAGTTTCTAAATACAATGGTCCCTTTTCCCATCTTTAAATGTAAAAAGGGATAATGCTTCCCACAGTTTACTTTGACAGCCTGGAAAAGAACAAAGAAAAAAATTAAAACGGGACAAAAATTGAAAAATGACGAGGAAAAAGGAGGAAGAAAAGTAGTAGTATGTAAGCCTATTAACTTCCATCCATCTGTGGGCTGTACATTACACTCAGCTGCCCTGCAGGCACCACATCTACACACAGGAGCTTAAAGAGAAAAAAATGAGCCAGGCGGAACGCCGGAGAGCGAGTGTACAGTCTTTCCACTGAGCAAGGGCCTTCCCAATTTCCAGTCGGAGCTCATACACACATGTATCATTTCTCTGCTGATTAGGGAAGAAGGATGGTTTCACGTTGAAGAGTTTAAGTGCAACAGACTTCCAGCTGTAGAGCCGATAAGGGATGATATAAAAATGCTGAAGCATGTTTTTCCCTGTGTTTTAATCTTCTCCTTCTTGTAATGTAACACTGGCTATGGGGCTTTGCCTTGAAGCTTTTATTTAAAACACATGTTCCCAGCTCTCCTCTTAAAAAAGCCTCCCTTATCTCTCCATCAATCTACAGACACTGGCTGATTCATTCTGAGCGTGATGGAGGCCAGGTTTTATATTTGTGTGTGAGCGTGTGGGTGAGCGACTCAGACGTTGTGACTATGTAGGCACTCTATACCATATTACATTATTTCAGGGTGTGTGTGTGTATAACTATGCATATGTAACACATAATAAAATAATAAAATATTGTGCGATGCGCCTACGGTAAGTATATATATATATTCTTACTGTAGGCACACAATTGCTCAAATGTTTGAAATAATTAAGATCATTTTAAATAAAAAATCGTTTTTAATAAAAGACTGAAAATAAAAGACATTTTTTAAATTCATAAAAAAATAATGGACCTCATTCATGAAACTTGCGTTATAGGAGTAAATGCTGAGTAATTTGCACGTAAAACAGACCTTCCTGAAAACTCTACTCTGATTTCTGATTTGATAGCTAAACATGTGTATGTTAATGAATTCCAATCATTCGTATAAAAGGGCGCTAGTGCACACTCATTCACAATTAGCATAACCCCCTGCCTATGAATTACAGCTATGCAAATTGCATGTCCAGGAATATTCTGGTCTACTTTCTCAGGTCTGACAATTAATATTCAATAACGTGAGTTAACCAAAGAGTTTTTAGCCAGATGAAAAAATGTCAAGCGCTCTTCTTAAAACGACCAGCTGGTGGCGCTTTAAAACGTTTTGGTGGCACAGCGTTGTTCCAGCTGGGACACTTTAGTTGCTATGATTTGGAATATTTAGCAATGTATTACTATTATCTCATTTTTAAGAATTTTACTAAATATAAAATAGCAGTAACCAGTAATACTGTTGTAGGCAGTCGTTGTACAAGTGGAATGGTGGGTCGCGATTTGTGCCTCAATAACTCAGCTGCAAAACAATTTATTCAAACGGAGGGCAAGGGCAAAGGTGTACATTTCATTTGTACAAACTAACATTTGAAAATACAAATTTTTTCATGAATTCCAAAGTTTACATCAGAATAATTTGTTGATAATGAGGCCCAGTGTTCTTACACCAAACTGCCTGGTACATTTAGTAGTTTGTTGTTGTCTATAAGTTATAAAAAAAAATAAAGTGTTATAATTGCCTCCATCCATCATAGCCACCTTATTTTTCAACACAGAAATAAGTTACATAACTTCTTGTAAATGTGCAAGGCTTCTTTAGCTGCCATAAACAATTAGAGTAAAAACAGACTCACCTGCTCTGCTCTTATATTTAAAATGAGGATAAGAAGGTTTCTTCAACATCTAATTTGAACATTCAAACACATCCCAGACATTCAGAAATATTGTCCAAGTAAGCAAGCAAGACACTGTGTTATGAGGCACAGCCTCTGAATGCGAAAGTATATGCACTGTAGGATACTGGAGTCAGTGACATTTAAATATTTTACACGTTGACACAAAGGATTAAAACAAAAGAAACTGCCAAAGTCCTGCAAACATGACTGCCAGTGTGGCCTTTATGCAACAGGTATACTCTTTAATAAGAAAACATTCAAAAAAGAAGTTGATAAATATTGAGATAAAGAACAGATTGTGCAAATACGTTGTGACATTACCTGTGGACTGCTCTCATAAAACTTCAATATTACTGAAGCAACCTGAGTCTCCAGGAAAGAGAATGCAGTGGAAAAAAGAAAGAAAGAAACAAGCTCTAGGCAAGGAGAATAATTTCAGCTCTCCTCTTCAATTATTCATTTGTTCATTTTCCCCTCTGAACGTGTGTAGATAGACTGGGAAAGGGGCGGTAGGGAATGAGTGAAATAGAAAGAATGAAAGAAATAGAAAAAAGACAGAAAGAGGAAAAAAAGAAAGAACGATCATCTAGGACTTACTTTATTCTTTACAGTTATTATTTTTGAACTGCCTTAGAACATTGCTGTAGCATTATTATTGTAATCCAGGGTCAAGCATGATATATACACACATACTGTTACAATGTTAGGATGCTGTGGATTGTAGCCAGGGTGTTGCGATGCGGTTGCATAGAATTTATGCAAAATTATCAAGACTCCCACTTGAGTGGAACACATTAATGTCCACCATATATTTACAGTCAGTAACAAACATCATAATGAAAGACGAACAGAGGCAAAGAACTGAATAAAATCATTAAAACACATATTTCACTTGAGGACTGGAAGCCTGGAGAGAAATATATAAGAGAGAAAGAAAGGCTCTTGACATGTCAAACGCATCCTCTAAAGACACCGACAGAGAACTTTAAAATGAGAAAATAATACGTAATATATCCTGCTCGAGAGGCCTGACAAAAGCAGTATTTCACTCCAATACCCATAATGCTTCTGGGCTCATGGGAAAGAGAACTCATTCAGTACTGTGTTAAAGGGATCAAACAGTAAAAAGGTTTCATTATGTGTCTTCCAACACTTTACAAGAGCACAAAGTCATATTACAGACAAGTAAAACTAATTATTATTTTCAGAATTGTCATTAGTGCAATTTCTTAGTAAAAAAAAATTCAATACAATTATATGCTACAATTAAATAATTACTAATATAATAAAAATGTATTTACTTACGGTAACAAATAATTTATATATTTTATAATATTAATTCAATTTTAAATATATGACATAATATACTACGTATATATGTACATTTTATATATATGTACTATCTAATCACCTAATTCATTTTTAATCAGTTGAGACAAAGTCATTGCTGTATGTGTGATAGATTTATTTGGATGCACAACTGGAGGATGTGATGTACTACAGTGGGCATTTTCATTCTGACAATGTTATGAGTGAGTTTAAACACCTCCAGATCAGAGCGCAGGGAGAGAATGGCCTCATCTGATTTCTTAGGGGAATGTAAACAGCGTTTTCAACAGCTTGCCTCGTCTGGTATCAATCAAGTTCAGACTTCATGACTAAAGGCTGCTTTTCTGTACTGATAAAATATGGCTGTAAGTTAATGTTGTGTGTGACAGTTGCGGTCAGAGTTGTTAGGAAAAAAATAGAGAGAGAGAAAAGTGAGACTGGAAAGAGAATGGAAAGAGAGACAGTCGGAGCAAGGAAGAAAGGAAGAAAGCGAGAAATAAACAGACAAGCAAAGTAAGATGTTTCTCAGTTAATTGGACACAGATAACAGTATGGCTTTGTGAAGAGGAATACAGAGATGTGTGTGTGTGTACATAGCCAGATGAGGGTAATGAAAGCAGTCAGAGTCTTGGTGCTGCTCGGCTGCTCTTTGTGCCCACTTTGAGCCCACACCACTGGCCTGATAATCCACCCGTTGCCATGGTGCTGGCCTTGAGGACCGCCATTATTTCCCTCCTGCAGAATTTACCGCTTTGCACAAAGACGCACACTCGGCCCCTCATCATAATGAAAACTACACTGGGAACGAATGCTCATCAACGGCTGCTGTTGTCGTTAAACATGCATTTCTGTGCTCTTTAAAAGCTCAGGGGTAAACACAGGAACAACACAGAGAGAGGATATAGAGGAGAGCAGGCAGGGATAAAGGAAACTGGTGTCAAAGACATGAGTTATTGTACACGCAATATATTATGACTGCAAAATCAATACAATTGAATTATTGATTTAAAATCAACATGAAATCAACATGAAATTATATGATATGAAATTGCTTAAATGAATTATATATATATATATACATATATATATATATATAAAATATGCATATACACACACACACACATACATACATGAATGCATGCATACTAGGGGTGGGCGATATGGAAAAAATATCGTATCACGATTTTTTCTGGGGAAATCACGATTCACGATTTTAATCCCGATTCTTTTTCAAGTTGGTTTTTTAAGACTA
>JAUMHE010000072.1:11972794-12003157 GCA_032359235.1 Enteromius mattozi
GTGTTTAACGCTGTGTGTTTTTGACAGTATTACCACAATCACATGTGATAAATATCTTAGTTCAGTAATTAGGCGCTGTTTGACAGGCTTTTAGTGCGGAAAAGCGCATTCGGACAGCACACATATGAAATGTTTAATCGGCAAAACTTTTTTAAAGCGAATAATGTACTTTTGTGATTGCGAATAAGTGCAGTGTCCGGTGAGTGTAATTCCACCACTGAGTCAACACTGATGTTGTACAGCGTTGTACAGCATATCGAGACGGAGATGATAAAATAGCACGATACTACGATATTCCTTAAAAAGCAGATCGTGGAGAAATTTTTATCCACCTACCCCTAATGCATACTGTACATAATCAATATGAGTATACTACTACTAAAAAAGGCTGCATTTATTTGATCAACAATACAGTAAAAACAGTAATATTTAAACAACTTTTATTTGAATATATTTTAAAATGCTTTTATTCCATATGCTGGTTTGCTTCACAAGAAACATTCATTTATTTTTCTAAACTGTAATGCTGTTTTTTAACAATTATTTGTTGAATAGAGAGTTTAAAGGAACAGAATGTATTTGAATTAGAAATATTTTGTAACATTACAAATGTACGGACACTTGTGATCAATTTAACACATCCTCACTGAACAAAAAAGATTTAAATAAATAAATAAAATAAAATAAATAAATATTACCTTACTATGTACGTGAGTTGTTTTATTTATCTTTTTATTTATCCAACTTTCAGTATGTTTTGAATTGCATATATATCTTCATTTGAATTCAGTGTTTCCTCTAGGGAACTTGCAGGAAATTGCATTTCACTGCCAGCAACTGCTGCTCCATACTGTATTGATGTGCATTTGATAAAGAAAACCTTGGATCTTAACACTTGAATGAGAGTATATGGAAGAAGACACTATGATTTTATTAGAACAATGTTGATTTTTGAAATCCTGCATATATTGGAGTCATGTAGATGGGGGGGGGGGGGGGGAGTGTGTGACATTTTGTCACATGAACCATATAAATATAAAGGTTGCATGTTAGTGCTTTAAGATAATGACGATTTACACCATATATTAGATACAATAAGTCTCAGTTTTCCAAAAAGAATGCTACAATGAGAGCGAGAATGTAGAGAGGGAAGAGCGATCCTTCTAGCTGTGTGGCTAGCTGTGCAGAAACAGATCACAGTTTCTGACTGATCAAAAGCAAGGACAGACATACTAACAAAGCCCACCGGTACATTCGTACACAGCGACTTCTGCAAATAATCATATAGCTGTACTTCTGCTGGACATACCTATACCTGTCCTTCGGGAGCAGGATGGACCTGCCTCCAAAGCTAAAGAAGTCTCATCACATTCTGTCCCCATGCTGACCTGTGCTCCCCGGGCTTCCAAATAAGAGCATAACAAAGCTGCTAGAGGATGATTCACTGACCCCGAGCCTCTGGGGGAGAGTGGGCACATGCCACATCACAGATACTGAAGAGAAACGACAGAACTGAGACAACCTGATGACTTGAAGAGGTCAGAGGGATAACGGACGGGAATTGTAACCATAAGTGCTGACATTTTTTGGAAAAGAGAAATGTGATGGTTTTAAACGCGAAGGGTGTCTAATAATTGGAGAAAGCAATCTGTTAGCATTTCCATTCAATTTAATTGCAGTTAAAAAATGGGCTCTCTGGATACAAGCCAGTCACCTGAGGTGTTGTGGCTAATTACTCTGGAGTCTGAATATTCATTTTCATTTTATCAGAATATTCAGCTACTTTTAAACAGGCATTCAAAATGGAAAAATAGAGAATTTTTTGGAACAAAATGTATGTATTCACATCTATATCAGTTTCATGAAAATCATCTTAATGTTATGATTTTTACACTCTATTTTTTTAATGTTTATTTTGTAATTATTTTTTAAAATGTCAAATTCAGCAAAAATGTGTAATCATGCATAATCTCACAACAGATCGTTGGATCACTGTTTACATTCATCATTGACTACTTGTGCTTATACATTACAGAGTAGCAGTAATATTATCTGTAGCTACTGATATTGTAATGCTTATTTGAAACAGCCCCACATATTGCTTCAACATCTTAACTTTTTAATAAATGGATTTAAGACAATTTGGAGGCTGGAGGTTATTAAAAACATTTTTGCAATGATTTACAGAACTTTCTCTTCAGGAATTCAAATTCTTAAGTTTTGTCTAAATAAAACAATAACATTCATAACAAATGTTTTTGGGAACATAAAATATTCTTACATTTATTCTTTATTTAAAAATAAGAAGAAAATACTAGTTAAAAAGAATTTGCTTAACAATGCTTCATGAATCTAGCTCCAGGTCTGCTGAATCCAGAATGAAAAAAAAAAGAAAAAGAAAAAGAAATAGAATACAATAAAATAAAGTCACTAAATATTAAAAGTTCAGTGCTATACCCTTAGAAAGCCAATTCATAATTGATGTGTTCTAGCGCAGTGCCTAAATTCCCTCTTATATATATATATATAATAGTGTATTAGCAGACACACACATCTGACTGTTTCATCTGCCAGGCATGAATGAATAATAAACTGCATCATACCTTTGCTGTCGAAAAGGTGTTCATTAATGATGTACACCTCTCTTTCTTACCCATTTCTGTTTCGCAAACAATAAATAACCTTTGCTTCGAAACATAAACCGCTCTGGGAGGAAATATGGTCTACTCGAGTACCCAGAAATAGAAGGGTCTGTCCCAGCGGTGTTGTCTGAAGAGGGCAGCGACACAGCTGCTAATCAATAGCACTCACAAGGTTTAAAAAGGCTACAGTGGCAGAGTCACTTTGACCAGAGTTCGGCTGCGATGGAACCTTTTGTTTGAGATTTATCAGTGGGTAGCACGCGTCTGCAACCTCCAGTCACTTTCCATGCAGGAAAGGAGACGGCAGAGGGACATCTGTGGGGAGTTAGCATTGAGAAAGAGGAGAGATGAGGATTAAGCCAAATTTCATTTCAGGATTTGCTGCTTTGCAGGCGATCTTTCTCCCTCTTGTGGAGAGAAATCTCTTGCTGGACTTATTCTATATGTTTTGGAGAATTGAAAAGAAAGGGAGGTCTATTGATTGCACAGCAAAAGCACACTTTTTTTTAGCGTGGCTAAAAGTGCAGTTGTTTTGCAAAGCTTCTGGAGGTATTTTTCATCTGAAAAGGGCCGGGGAGATAAAAGTGCAGCTGGCAGGAGGGCTGCCAGTGCTGATCCTCCTTTCTACAACAATGAAGTTAAAAATAAAAAAGCCAATGACCAGGAGGGGCCCGAGCAAAACCGGACTTATTTTTTCCTGCCAGATTTGCCAAGGGTCCCATTAACTGCGGGCCCATCTCCATAACGCACATTAAGCAACCCACCGACACAAACGCACACGCGTTTCATGAATTATCTATGATGTTTCATAAAAATACAATCTCTAACTCTATGCACACAAAAGAAAGAGACACGCATGCTGAAACAGCAATGTGCTAGTCGAGCAGGAAGTTATCCCTGAGCAAATAGTCTGCGGTAGTCCAGGCCTACGGGCCAAGCTCAGCAAACACAGAGGAAGCTTAACATCTGTAGCCATGAACAACCTGTTTGTGAAAACACACAAATCCCTAATTAGGCCTCTATAAAAGTGAATATGAACACCACGTTTTCGAACTTTCGTACTTTCCAGAGCCGCCCGATTCAGCAGTGGAGGAATGCTGAGAATTGTGCACACATTTGTTCAGGAATGGGTTTTACAAGCTCTCTGAGAACTTCTGTTGGACGCCACCAATCTGCCTGCTGAAAGTGTGGGACTGTTAAAGCTGGCTTCCTGTATTCTGAGACACAGAGACAGAACTAGTCCACTGCAGCACACGCTACATTTGTCTAAAAGACATAAAAGCATTAAAAACAAAAGTTCACTGTAAACATTCTGGCATCATAAAAATAAACCTAAAGGAAATCCATTGAGGACTCAAGTGAAAATGCTTCTAAATTAAATGAAAATGCATTTATAATTTAATGCTAAAAAAATATTTTAAAGTATTTTTATCAGCACAAAACTGAACAAAAAAAACCTGAAAAAATTATTAATGTTAGCATTATTATTTATAAATTTTATTATTCATAATAAATTATAATAATGCTATCAACAAGAATAAATTATAATGTATGTATGCATGTATATAAATATTAAGTTACTTATACATTTGTTCATTTTATTTACTCTAAGCATAATTTTTTTTTAATGTACCAAATATGTGCTATCCCACCGCACACTATGGTACTGAATAATTAGCACACTTATGTGCCATGGCATGTGCCTTTTGTTTTTGGACAGAGTAAAGAAACAGTAAAGTCATTTTTAAGTGGTAAGCACTGAAAGCATGTAAGCATAGGGTTAAAAAAAATAACATTTACCGATTGTATTATTGCATTGTCTTGTTAAAATCAGTTTAAATAGAAGGCAAATTAAGTCTTGATGCGTCAAGTGTCACGCAGAAGTACAACAATATCCTTCAAGGACAGCTGTGTCTCTATTGTGATAGTTTGTTCTTGACAGCCCAATACACTATTAAACCACCATCTTCCCTTCAATCATGATCTCAAACAATACATGCAACAAAAGCACGCTGACATTCTCCCTCTCTCTTTCGTGCTTTCAGTCTTCCTAAGGTGAGGGCACAAGTTCTGCTTGGTCAGCCAAGAGTGTTGCCACGTCACAGACCGGCCTGCCAGTGTCATGGATTTCAGGGTTTCTATGGCAGCAGTGGTTAATTCCCCAGGCCCTGCATGGTCTCTTTCTCATCAAGGCTGACACTTTCTCTCTCCTTCTCTCTCTCTCTCTATTTGGAAAAAAAGCTCCAGCCAGGCCCTTAGCCAAAAGCCTTGGAGATAAGCTGCTAATAGGAAACAATCTACAGCTAATGCACACATTCCTCAGTGAAAGCATCTTTTAATAACAAAAACAGAGTGCTTCCCCTCTTCTCGTTTTCTTACCCCTTTCTCCTGTCTCCATGGCCCCTTTCTAAACAAAGCTGCCGAGTGAGAGAGATAGCAGGACAGAAAAAGAGAAAGGCCGCCTTCCTGTTGTTGAGAAACACACAGAAAGACAATCAGAGCATGCTGCTACCTGAAGAAGAATTGGTAGAAAAGCGTAGGTGTGGCACCTCGGCCTGAGGCTGTGAGCGATTAAATGATTACAGAGGGAAATGAAAGAGAAAGGAGCAGAGAGAAGGCAGCGATCTGCAACAAACGGGCAGAAAGTCAGGCTCCCGGCGCACGCAGACGTACACGCTTCACGCCGGCTTGTTTGTTTGATGCCCCGCTGCCACATTTTTTTCCTGCAGATGCCGGGAGCGATCCCAGAAGCCGCCACTGAGCAGCGTGAGACCGAGCCAAAAAACACGAGTGCCGATCACCACCGCGATCTGTGATTCAGCTCACAGATGTGCGGACAAGTATGAGTGAGAAGGAGAAGTCATGAGAGCCGGGCGGTTGCAGGTCCATCTTGCTGTGATTATAGCTGCAGTCACGTCTGACGTTGTAATTGCAACTGGCTGCAAGCTGTTTATGGGTAGAAAATCACACATATGGACTTGCCCCTTTCATTTTAGGGCTGCTGCACATTCTCCTGATTACGTCTCCTCCTCTCTCGTGCCCGTTCCATCACTGACACCATCAGCGCAGCCAAGCCCTTGATGGACGGCTGCGCTGCATGGGAGCCGTTGCCGAGTGACGCCTGTAAACAACGGGAATGTTTGCGCTTTGTTTATTCGTATCACGATGAGAATCGTCATGCCAAATCAGCTTGTGTTTTCTCTAAACAATCTTGGTGTGCTGTCATATCGTGATACCTGGAAAAGCTGTCAGTGGATTCGCTTAAGATTACCTTACAATGCCACTGCCAAACAGTCTGCAAGCAAACAGTTTCCCCCCTTACAAAGGCAGCATTTATGGCCCTTAATGAAGCATAACAGCCACCGTCAGCACTCATGCTAACATTATGCCACACTTGCCTCAAATGCCACCTGCGCTGAATAATATGACAAATGACACGACCATGCATAAACATTTCTACAGTCCTTTTTTAGCAAAGATCAGAGCTGAAATGATTGCGCAAAGCTTTTTGTCTTGATTTATCTTTTTTTTTTTCTTTTAATAAATAAATATGATTATTTATGAATCCTCACGTCATTCTAAACCAGTGTTTTAAAAAAAGTGTTTTTCTTTTAAATTCATACAATGACAGTCAATGGGGTCCAAAATTGTTTTGCACCTATTTCCTTTCATTTTTGACAAAAACGGTTGAAGGATTATTCACAATACTTTCTTTCGTGTTATTAAATAATCAAAAAATATTATGCCAAATTACTTAAGAATTTCAATCTTTAAATGAGTTTTCTTTTCTTTTTCTTTGTTATAAAAGTACCTAGTTTAACATATTTAAGATTTTGGGCTTTTCATCCCCTAAAAAAATAAAGTTGTGAATTTTTTTTATTCAGAAGTTAATACACATTCATTAGAAAAATGTCTTCAAATTTTAATTCAATTGCTATGAATTGCATTTCTTGTAAAATTAGCCATTTTGCAAAAAAATTAAAGAAACCTCAAACATGTACAGATTTGTTTTTATCTCTCACAGTTATAAAGTGGCCAGTCTGAGCCTGAAAGTCTGTCTATCTGTCTATCTATCCTTGGATAAATATCTTTGGTAAATAGCTCCGAGGCTTCACTAAGGAATATAGTTTGGATCAAAGAAGCCATGTCTTCCTGTATAAAAAGCCTAGGCCACAAGCTTGCTTGTTTGTCTAAAACAATTAAGGTCGTTATGAGGGGGGTTCCTGACAAATAGCTACCAGCTGATAGTGCTTTGGCAAACTCCAGAGGAGGTTGGCGAGGTAGTTAAAAAAGCAGGGGGCCAGATCCTGAGACGGGGTTCTAAATTAATGATCGGCCAGGGTCCGAAGCCCGCCTAATCTTGGCCAATTGCTCCTTAATTATGTAAGGTGCTGCCAATTTGAACTGTCGAGCAAATCAGGATCAGCATGCATTCATCTCCCCCCTTGAATCTTGATTGAGTCTGGTCATTATTCGGATGGATCTCATTTTCACACATGGAACCAATATGCTGGCCAGATGTTCATTTGCAGTCGGGTACAGAGCACAACGACTCATCTACACGCAACGGCGGTTCTCCTCAACTCTATGGCTGTCGTCTCACACCCTAGACAGGAGCAAAGGACATGAAAGAGGAGGAGGGAGAGATTGATGGAGAAATGGGAGGGGGAAAAAACTGTAAATGGTAAATCCACTGTCAGGTCAATGACTTTTGTCGTGCATAGTTAAAACAGATGTCTCATTGCAGTCAGCCCGGCTCTGGAGTTGGACCTCTGTGTTCAAACAAGCAAGCTTTGGTCAGCAAATCAAAAGCATAATTCATATAAACATTCAAATTATGCAGTACCGTTTTTTTCCCCATCTCTCTCATCTTCTTCTGTAGGTCATAAATAGCTCCGCTCGGATTCTGGTTTCAGGCCCCGCCTGCATTATTAGGGCCACCTGGCTGTTTCTGGCACAGTTCAATGAGCGAACCAGGTTTTTCGAATGACGCCGCATATACAATTGCTTCCTCATTAAATGCAGAAGTGATCTGTAGTGACGTACTGCCAATCCAAATTTAGACCTGTTCTTATTTTGAGTAAGTTCAAGGTATAAATGACAATGTTCACGATACAGGATGAAAGAAGAATTATTTTTCTATTTTTTTCCATTTTATTTTTAAATCTCTAGAATCTTTTATAATTCAGATCAGACAAAAGCAAAAAGTCTTGTGGTTTACACTGCTGCTATTTTAACTAACACAAATAAAAAAAACCTAATAATTACTCATTAAAATAAAGCTCAATTAAAATTCAATAAAAATGAGTTAAAAACTTATGTTATAGGCTAAATCAACTTTAAGTTGAAGTACTAAAACTGAATTTTTTTACAAAGCCATACATAGAATGTTGTGCTGTCAATTTAGTGCAATGAATTAAACAAAAACTACAAATAAAATGACAAAGAAATTAAAAAAAAAAAAAAAAACAGTCCTAGTTTTAACCACTCAGGTGGCTCAGAGTTGAGCAATGGCCAACTCTGTACAAAATCAGCTGAGATTCAAACAATTACAAACTTACAGGTGTCTTATCTGTGTTTACCTGAAATTCAATGAAAGAAAGTTGCAGCTATAGTAGTAGTTGCATATTAGAAACACCAGTTACCACTGCATTATTTAGGGTGGAAAAGGATGACACATGATGGAAAGAGGGTGTATGTGGGGTTCCCATCATGAGAAACTAGTGGATAGATGAGACACAGATCACCTAACAGCCCACCCCAAAACCAGATGTTGGAACACTAAGGGATATTTACATTTGAGTATTTCTTTCCCTCGTCCCACCTCAGCTTTCTGCACATTTGAACAAGATCTACAGCTATAAGATGTGCACAATACCAAAAAAAAAAAAAAGATCGGAAACAAATCCGTCATGGGGCTGTAGAATTTAATGAGCGATTCACATTAAAAAACAACACATTACACAATTAAAGAATAAAAATAACTCTAACCGCCATCCTGTCAGTGAACAAATTATGCTTGTCGACGACATTATGGGTGCGCTCGTGTTTTGCATAGCGTCTCCAAACCCAGATAGCGTTACACCCTCTCATTTTATATTTTGCTTGGGTTCAAATGTAAATAACGTTGTGGAAAGATAGGGGAGGCGGGGGTATGGCTGGCAATGTTTTATTATCACTGACATTTATTCTCATTATAAAGGTTTTGGTGAATGAAAGCAGACGTGGGTGGTAAGGAGGCAGGTTTCCGGCACTATTTAACAAGGTGATTCGCTGCAGCTGTGGCTGGAACGTTTGAAGGGTGGGCACACAAAACAATGAAACAGTCCAACCTGCTACCACGTATAGCAACATAAAGAGAACCACGTTTGAATCCAGGCTTTCATTAGTAAGATAGTTCCCCATAACATCAGGTTTTGATATCAATTCAGAACAAAAAGCCTTTTCTTTGCAGCCTATGCTCTGTTACAGGTTCAGTGTGAATATAAACTAAACGAGGCGTGCGACCAAACATAACAGAAGGTGCAGTGTACTTGACATAAGTGCCATTCAGACTCAAAGTCGATAAATTAATCGGTCATTGAAAAAAAAAAAAAACGGCATGGAAATTCACATGGCGCATGGAACCATCGCTGAGCAAACATGTTATGAGCAGCTGGCTGTAACTGAAAGGACTTGATTTAGGATGGTGGAGAAGGATGTAATCACTGCAGACAGACACATGAGTGAATTACCGCCGATTATGTCTTGCTTCAACTTTAAACACAATCTGACCATTATGGGCCACGGAACAGCAAACTTTGCTCACAGCCTCGCCATCCTTTCCATTCTACCTCCTGCTCAGTGCAGCCAAACCCCAAAAACAGGACGGATACACACACGCACACTGGCCTGGTCTGGCGTGGCCGGCTGGCTACACAAGGGTGTCAGTTTGTTTCTGCAGCAGTCAAGTTTCCCATCATTCCATAGACAAAAATAAACAGGGGCGTCCTGGAAGACTGTTGAAATGGCTCAGTGTATTCCGCCCCCTCAGACGGTGAGGTCATGCACGGCTCTCCGCTTGCCCACAGACCGTAGACTGCAGCAGGTAGTCACATTCCCTCCCCTCTTTTTCTTTTTTTCTTCCCTCCAATCCTTGCTCATAAAATGTGGCACACTGTTACAGAATTCGTCTGCGAGATGCGGAGGAAGGTTTTCCACTTCCTGTCTGAGCAGCATTAGCACGGCTCTCGAACACAAATGGACATGAAAATGTAAACACACACTTGTTCAATGACAAACAAACACTGACATAAACAAAAACTTGCTGAGAACAGCAATTAGGGAACAAAAGTCTCAATATTTTCTTTGTAAGCAGAGCATTCGAGCTCTAAACTGAAACATTCAGTGTCGACAAACACCAAACAGAGCACAAGCAGCGGAGGTGCTGTCGAAGATTGATGTGCGCAGGGTTGCAGGCCATGTGACATTTTCACAGCGCAGGTGAGGAAGAGTGCATTATCCTTGAATCAAACTTCTCTGCAACACTCACCTTCCTCTACAAGGGCAGAAAAGGAAACTTGAGGATGTTACAAAGACAGAAAGTGCAAAACGCTGCAAGTGCATTGAGTTAAAAAGTACAGAAATATCGAGAGAAGATAATGAGGGATCTTATTGCAAATAAAAAACTAAGAAACAATACAGCTATAAAAATTTAACGATCTAATCAGCTAAAAAAAGAAAAGAAAAAGAAAAAAGAATCGGCTCTATTTTCTCATTTTTGTAAAAAATAGTCTTTTTCCTTCAGTTTATTCCAGTGAAGTATTTAGGTACAGCCTGTTCTCTGCCTTCCTTTTTCTGGCCAGCGGATTGTCATTCCATAGCATCTCGTCCAGAACTCTGATTCACTCAGGACTGACCGATGAGGAAATTATCGCCTAAGTGCCGGTGCCGCTGATACAGCTAAAAGAATGTTAGAGTAATGAGATGCAGGGAGGAATTTGTGATTAGAGCTCACTGATCTATATAAGCCATTACTTATTATCACCAAAGGAAAATAACCTTGGTCATCTTTCTGCCAGTGAGGCTGACTTCCTGAAAGGGCAACCTACCCATAATCCTGCCAAGCTTCCATTCTGCTAGGAACAACTGGGCATAGAAAGCATAGCCCAGTTAAATTAGATAGAAGGAAAAGAGCTCATGTGTTGCCGATTATATCATCTAGAAATAATCTTCAAAATGTATTTGACTGGCAAGATATAGAAAGACTAAGATACAGTAAACATTGTGCTGTTGCTTTTAATCTTTTGAGGTAAATTGCAACCTCTCAGACTCTCTAGTTGGTAACCCACAATCTTGTGGCATAAAAACCAGCAGTGTTACAGGAATCTGAAGACTTCCAAGAATAAGGTGCACTTTGATGTCTAACAATTTTGAAGCATGATTTTAATTTTTTGTAGGAACTAACAAGACGTACATTAAAACACAAGTTATTAAAGTTATACTATTATAGTTATTAAAACACAAATAACTAGTTTTAAACATGTCAAATTTCTAAAATGTTGATTTTGATCTTCTCCACTGTATCCAAATGATTAAATGCTTAAAGTCACGTTTTTTAACATTACAGGTTGAACTTCTATTTAACTGCTATATATCCAAGGCGATAGATCTGTTAAACCGCTATTTATTGTCACTTTATTGTCATTTTAATTACCATAAACAAAATTTTACATTTTGTCCGATTTGTGCAAATTTTTGGAAATATACACTACCGTTCACAAATTTGGGATCAGTAAGATATTTAATGGTTTTTAACAGATGTTTCAGGAATAAATTACATTTTAAAATATATTCACACAGAAAACAGTTATTTTAAATTGAAATAATATTTCACAATATTACAGTTTTTTATGGATTTTTAATCTAATAAATGCAGCCTTGATGAGCATAAGAAACATCTTTAAAAACCATTAAATATTTTACTGACCCCAAATTTTTGAACGGTAGTGTAGGTTAATGAATGACTACAAAATACACTTTGGTCCAAAATTAGCTATAGCCCCTATTGAGTGACAAATAGTTTTGCATTAAATTATAATTTGTAATTATTTTTTTATGTGATAACTCTCTACAATAGGATTCAATAAGTTTACATATGTTAGTGCATTCAGAATAAAGAATTACCAATTTTTGTATCAGTTACTACAGTAGGTTAATTTATATAATTAATGTTTGTTCAAAATACCTTCATGTTTATACAACCTAAGACAAAAAGCATTCATATACATATACATTATACATATATATATATATATATATACAGAAATGAATAAAAATCTACATCAATAAAACCTTTAAATATTTTCAGTTTGTCCTAAATTGAGAAGTGTCATGTCTTTTTAAATCTATTTAATTTTAATTGAATGTTTATGTAATTTTCATTTAATGCTTCATTCTGTATTTAGACCAAAACTTTGGTAAAAAGGTTGTAAAAACTACAGAGCTCAAATAAAATGAACAGAAAAAAGCAGCTCATATAATATTTAGTCTGACCTCCTGAGGTGCATGATCAGCACTTTCTAAAGGTTAAGTACCTAATTTCACTGACCATTTGTTGAAAAAGAAAAAGAGAAAATGACCCTATTTTGTACCTTCTTTACGGAAAGTGTCTTGTATGCCAGGTTGGTCTAGAGATTCTAGACAAAGCACTCTAAAGTGACAACAAATGAAAAAAGAAAAGATCTGGTTTCCTGCGTTAAAACTCTCACAGATAAAGGATCCTGACAGGTCATGCGGGGAGGGCAGGTAGAGCTTCAATGACTCCTCCTGGCCGAAGAGAAAGATTAGAGGGCCTAGTCATTTGTAGAATGTCATCAGTAATTACGGACTTATGATAATGATAATAAGCAGAAGAGAGAATTCATCATTTGCCTATTTTTTTTCTCCTCGACAGGAAGCAGCCCCACCCATCCCATTCATTTGCACTGGTGAGGTGGAACTACATTTATGTAATATTACTCCTCATGACTGGCTCCACACCATTACAAAGGGGATGGAGTAAGAGAAAAAGAAAAGGCTACAGAGAAGAAAATGAAACGCATTAAGAAAGAAATCCCGATGGAAATTCAATACATTGGAGCTCCAGAAACATACAGTGCGGCTTATCAAAGCAGCTGTCACTAAATATAATTTGAGGCAGCGGGCGGAAATGTAAACGATGGCAGACCTAATGAATTTCATTTCAGGCCTGCCCAAAGTAGACGTACTGTTTATCACAACTCTTTCTCCTTGAAATGACTCATTTACGCTGTGCTTGCATTTGCTCGCACTTCCAGGCCTGTGAACCTTTCGCAGTAAATTGAGTGCTATGGTTAAAAGAACTTAAGGTGTATTTGTCACATAATAAATACACAAATGGGAAACACAATACAGAGAGATTTCTCTTCACTAGATGGCTAGCTGCAGAAGACACAGGTGTTTGCATCAGTAAAGAGTAAAGAATGAGAAATACTGCGAAAAAGCAATGTTAATGTAGTGCTGCTGATTAACTGTACTGAGTACATTGAGCGCATTGGTTGAATCAAATGTTTTGAACATGATTGAACAGACTGAATCACATAATGATTTAATGACTCACTCATAGACAGCTTTTTGTCGCCAACTACTGGCATAAAAACCCACTACACAGAAAAGAGAATTAATACAAACATTGTTCAAAGTACTGAAAACTGTTAAAACAATTCAAATAATTAAAATGTAGGTAATATATATATATATATTTTTTTTTTTTTGCAGTATTTTTTTGCAGTAATTACTAATCTTTTACTGATTACTAAAAAAAATAATTATTTCATTATTTTAAATAAATGTTAATAAAAACACATTTTTAAACTAATGTTACACTTGCTCCAGGTAACATACTTACTTCCTCTAGTAAATCTAAAATTATAATGATAAAATATTAAATAAAGTATTGCTGTAAATATGATTATGCTTTGTTTAGTTTTACTACATAATTTATGAAATCGCATAATACTTGAAAAATGATTTTGAAGGAACATTGAAGGAAAATGCTTCCCCTTGCGTTCTCGTATTAGAACGAAACAAGAATGTTGCCCTGTGTACAGTATCCAAACAAGCCTTTGATCTAGATATGCAAAACATATCCATATGCAACATAAATATGCAAAACAAAATCTAATAGATCCTTAATGAAGAACATGCTTGTTGCAATCAAAGCTTACTGCTCCTAAGATACAATCCCTCTTTGATACTCGAAGGGTAATTCAGAGACATGTGGACACGATGTGCTAGGGGAAATTAATTGCTAGTTCCTTTGGTTTTGTGCAGGTGCAGGGAAACCTGACTGAGAGAAATGAATTGGTATTTTGGGGATCAGCAGGAGAAAATGACACCAGTTGCTCGGCTGTTCTCACCTGGAGGGGTTGAAAAACTCGGGGGGCTGGAAACCGCATCTCTGGCTAGGGGCTGAGATGGGCAGATTGAGCAACGCTTCTTCACGTTACGCTCCCGAATCTGCACGAAGGGGCTGCCGCATCAGCTCAATACCCAGAGAGAAGTCTTACAGTGCAGAAACGGCGGAGAAAGGTGAGGGAGAGAGGCTCCCTGGAGAGAAACAATCTGTCTGCAGAGCGGTACAAAGCATCTCACCCTCCTAACCTGGGCCACCAACCCCTCCAATTTCTACCACTCCATATCACTGATGCACCAAAACAGCCATTCAATTCATAATCTCCTGCATTTAACCACACAATAGCTCCTCGAACACGCCAACAACTTCACAGAACAGGGTTGGTAAACCCTGCTTAGAAAAGAGGATGCATGGCCCTTGGGTAATACAGCAGCTGTTGGATTTCATGTCATTGTGCACCTCGGCGCATCACCTGCCTGATGTGTCTGCTGCATTCCACAAGGTAATCACACATTTGTTTACTGCCAAGCGCAGCTGTTTTGGGTTTGTGTGTTTGCTTAAAGGCCTCTGGCTCCTCCCTCTTATCCCCCGCTTCGAATCGTAACCGGATGAGAGTCTTCGGGTGTATTTCTGAATCAGTGTCATCTCCTCAATCCCAAAGCACGGCACCTGACACTTGGATTCAGTAGACTAATAGGTAAGCCGTCTCTTCAGTAGGCTGCAAAGTAAAGCTAATCAGCAGCTACACAGACTCCTTCTCCTTTCTTCCCTCTCTCCACCGCGTTCCCTCTCCTGCTGTCTATCCTCACGGCATTTTAAATGTGAACTAAATGCCTGCCTGAACTTAGCTGACCTACAGACCCAAGGGGTGGGGGGGATGGCTAGAAGTAGGGAAAAGCATGTGAAAAAATGGGAAAAGAAGGGAGAAAACTGTGAATGTCACCTTCCTCAAAGGCCCGGTTAATCTGAAACTCCGCACAAATTAAACGGCAGATTGTATTCGTTAAGGAACAAAAAGGGGCTCCTGTCTCTTTGATGTGGGCCAGGCGGCACTGGACACTGGAATCCACAGCCAGTCTTGGTGTCAGAGTGGGATCAAACGCGGTCAGACTCACATCTAAATAGGAATCTGTGATGGAAACAGTTCCAGGGAAGGTGACCACACATGAAGAGAAACAAAAGGAAAAGGGTGAAAGAAAAAAAACAACAGAGCCGAAAGCCAAGTTTGGCTTCACATGCCTATACGCCAAGCAGATCGTCACTGACCTTGTACTGGAGACTCTGGATATAACATTTAAAAAGAAACACAGAATTATTCACATGTGCATTTGTATAGTATAAAATATTTTTGTTGACTAATGTTAAAATAATCACATAAAACAAAAGGCAATGAAGTCTAGACCAATTGCAAGACCAAATCACATCAAACACTATTCTATTCTAAAGATCTTTATGCAACACTAGCATCCAATTGCTACTCAGTCCTACAAAGATAGAAGATGAAGTTTTGTAAAGTCTAAGTAGAGCCCACTGGGAGCAAAGTTCAGTATAATCCACAGGGTTGTGGCTGGAGGCTTAATTAGGTAATAACAATAGGACTATCTTTAGAGATACTGAAGTGCACTAAGAGGCAACATAAAAGGATAACTGCATGATTAGTCTTCACAGATGAAAAAACATATCCGTTTGCTCCAGGGGTTGACCAATGCCAGTACCAAGCACAGCAGGAATATCAATCTGGGGCAATTAACGTGACCTGCAACTGGCAGGAGGTCAGCTGCAAAAAAAAGCGTCCCTTTTGAACACAACCCTAAACAATGATTGTGTGGCAGGGTGCAGCCACAATGCACCAGGGGGGTTAATTGCTGATCGCTGGACAGGCTAGAGAAGGCGCCAGCAGGCAGATTCTGGGTAGCATGCAGGAGAACGTTGGACCAGGAGTAATGAGCTCTGACATGAGGCGACGCCGGTAACGGGCCAGCAGGCCGAATGCTGCCACAGGGGGAGAATGCCTCTCTATGGGTATGCAGCAAGACTAGAGGAAGCTGGAATTCAGAGTCAAGGGCAAACAGGCATTTTTGAAATAGGGAGGCATGCGGTTTTATCACAAAGTTAGACATCAGAGAAAGGGAGAGTACTAGAGGCTGCTTAAAATACAATGACCTTTCTTAACATTAATGTACAGATGCATAAAGATTAGGTATAGTATTAATATATAGATACAGAATTGAAGAGTGCTTTGATATGCAATAAATAAAATTGTTTCTATGTCTCATAATGGACAAAAATTATGCTGGCATCCAGATTCCTTACCATTATTGCTCAATGATGTGTGTTGAGGGAAAATGATGCTTAAACATTAATGTCAAATATTCTTAGGGTTAGCCCAGAGTAAATGAAATCAACAACTATCAACAACTAACAAACAACCTTTATTTTCATTCTGATTCAAAAACGCTCATTTTGTTAGGCTTTTTGAAAGATAGGTCAAAAGTACATGCGTTGTATAAAATAACCTCAAATCTGTGGCTTAAAAACCCTGAATTTTAACTTTATCCCATTCTTTCTACTTTTACAAAGTTGTGGTAACTTAGTCATTAAGTGGGAGGCTGGAAGAAGATGATATTGTAGGCGATGCAGATCCTTTTTTTTTAATTAATGCAAACAATGTTGGCCAAAGGCTAGAAGCAAAAAGTGACTATACAGTGGTATATAATTTGAACATTATCTAATTTGTGGAGGTGGAAAGACAACAGCAAAAAGATGATAATGATGAATCACAAATGTTTCATTATGTGCTTGAGTCCAGACATACTTTTTTTTTCCCTCCACAAGAAGACAGACGATCAATGTTCATGTCACTAAATAGATATTCATTACAAAAAAATGCAACAAAAACCAAGAAAAGCATGAAAGAAACAAGCAGTTCTCCGGTTTCTAAAAAGGCAACTCCCAAGCCGAACCCCTTCATCACAACGTCTCCGTCTGAGTTATCAATCTCTTCTCCAAGTCCGAGTGCTGAAACAGGTCTGTGTGAGCCTTGGCTCCAGACTGGGTTCTTCAGGTTCTTTGGTAAGGAACCCCTCCCTGGCTGAGCCGGGTTTCATAATACGATGGATGACTCACACGCCAAGTCATGGTAACTCAAAAAATATTGTGACGGACTTCAGATCCCTTCTGAGTCCCATTAAGCCCTAGCAGTCCCAAAAAATGTTCTGATTCAACATTTCCTGAGGGCTAGAGCGAGGCCTCCACCTCCACCCCGAAGCTTTCACACACTCACTGACACGCCTAGCCTAATGACTTAACCACCGAACGTACCACGCCCGGGCCTCTTCTCCTGCCAACCGTTTTCCAGAACCATCCAGAGAGAACGTACGGCTCGCAAACCCCATTCCCGTTCCTTTTCTTTTTTGGGCCAACGAGTTACATCAGTGATGCCTTTTGGACGGGAGATGCACAGGAAGGAACAATTCCCAGCAAGGGCCTCTTGTTACTCAGAGCTCCACTTAAAACGTAGGCAGACAAGGAGGCTAGCGAGCGGAAATTGTGTCAGAAAATTGCGGGAGAGCCACTCCTTCTTCTCACTGTCAGCCAACGTGGAGATCAAAGAGGAACGTGGAGCTTTAACGTACACATAAATATACAGAATACATTGCCAAGCTGTTGAATCTACACCATCGCACGACCTTGGGTTTGGAGAGACATTTAACCGCAGCCCAATTCTGCTCCAAATGTCAGACAGTGAATACATTACATAAAAAAACCTTTGTAGAACTCTTGTTTTTACTAGCTGTGCATCTTTAAGCAGTCTCCGTCTGTCACTTTTCGCCTGCTCACCTTTAACAACTGCATGAAGAAATCCAGATCGCTACTCATATCATAGTGACACTAAAGACATTCTACGTCCTGATTTTAATACAGTTGTAACACATGCTTCTGTGCAGCTGAAGCCACTGTGTCAGATTCACCGTGTTATTCGATTGATGTGCCTGACAGAGACTGTGGCATATGGGAAGCCAGGTGGCACAAACACAAATACATTGTTACAGATAAAAGACAGCCGTTATGCACAGGTCATTGTGTTACGTATACTGTAACCAACACGCATTTCATGATGTGTTTTCATATTCTGACACTGATGCAAATGGAAATTGACAGGAATTTTTAACCAGATTTGCATTTTCTTAAGGAAATATTGATGCTCGCAAGGCTGCAGAAAGAATATGTAAAAATTTGAAATCATATCACATTAATTAAATGTCACAGAGCCACTTTGACAGTGTCAGAATAATACTTGTCAGAAATAGTAAAATGTGTAAAAAGAGCAATCAAAATTCTGCATGCAAACAGATTACTTGCAATAAAAGTAAACAAATGTTACTATTATGTCACTGAAAACTAAAACTTCAATGCAAATCAATAGGGGACTTTTAAACTTTAAGGTTGAAGTATATATTTAAAAAGAATAACTAAATAAAAGTCTTATATAGAGAGAATGGCTAATGGTGAAAATATTTATAGACTAAAATAACTGTAAAAAATAATCACTAAAAAAAGGAAAACAAAAGCAAACACAGGACAACCCCCTAACTAGAATTTAATCAATATAGTGACGTGAGAAAAACAGTAACAAGATCTCTTATGTTCCAAGAGCCAGATTCTGTGTCCAAGGATTGGGTCGTTGAGGTCCCCGCCAGGCTATCTGTTTCGGATGCCTCCCGGACGCCTCCCTGGGGAGGTGTTCCAGGCATGTCCCACCGGGAGGAGGCCCCGGGGAAGACCTAGGACACGCTGGAGGGACTATGTCTCTCGGCTGGCCTGGGAATGCCTGGGTGTTCCCCCGGTAGAGCTGGAGGAAATGTCTGGGGAGAGGGAAGTCTGGGTGTCCCTGCTTAGACCGCTGCCCCCGCAACCCGGCCCCAGATGAGCGGAAGATGGATGGATGGATGGATCTCTTATGGTATGTTCACACCAAACACAAATTTAATTATTCACGCAAGAAGATCACATACAAAGACAATGAAAAGATGATAATAGAGGTAAAAATTTTAACTTGAGCAGAAAATCTGCATGATGCGTTCTCACGCAAGCCAATCAGTTTATTGATTTTTATCGTATTTAGGACTTTCACAACAGGTACAAAACAGCGATTGTAGTTATCTCCACCATGCTTGATCACGCTATATTTTTATTTACACAAGTGACACAAAAAACATTCCGCGTGTAATCTAGAGTGAGTGATGCAGTGCACATATTCACTTTGCATCTGGTGTGAACACACCATTATGTGAGTATTTAGCTGAAATAATCCACCAGGCCAGATTAGGCAGAGCACTGCTTCCTCACAAGGCCTATAATGCAAGGACATTAGTTAATCATGAATCCAGGTTCATGGGTCCTTGTTACCTTGTTTTGTTTAAATGTTCTTGTATTTCCCATTACATATTTGAATTGGATTTGACTGTTTAGTCCACGAGCCAAAGTTTAAAAAAAAGTACACGCTCCAGTTTTGTTTGTCTTTCAGCGCTGAGGACCACAATGGCTCTGTTATTGTGTCTGCAGCTCTCTGTGTAACTACCTCAATTAGTTTGGCCAGGCTTTCAAGCTGCAGAGGGTCTCAGTACATACTGACTTCATTAAAACCAAGTAAGGACGATCACACACAGACATACACACACATACAAATCCACCCCAGAATGCCGCTCAGTATGATAGTCACGAAGAAGCAATTGATAACTCTTCACTGTCGTAGACACTGCTTCTCCATCTTAAGAGAAATGTTCTCAGGTCAGGGCTCAAAGCAAGGATGGCAATGTGAGAACGTTTTAGAACAGGTCAGCGTTACTAAAGTCCCTTTAAGGCGAGTTATGTCTTATATCGGTGGCCATCTTTAAAACATGTCTCAGACATGCAAGTGCAGCTCCAATCTCTTTGAATTGGGAAACGTGAAATTCTCCAAAACTGTTTTCCAAGCTTAAGATTGAACTTCATATTTGAAATAACCAATGAAATCTGACAACAACTGTATAATAGATGTTGTTTATTTTGTTCAAATAGCATTAAAAGTTTATTTGTCAGGTTAGACCAGCCAGTGTGCATGCACAATCTTAGGCGCACACCTCAGAATGCTTACTGTTTCTATAGCAAACGAGACTTCTAACCACAGATATGTATAGACGCCCCATTCGACCGCTCCAAGCACGTAGAGGCATCTGCCATCTTGGAACGGTCCACTTGTCATTCACCATACTGTAGGTCTGCACAGAGCCATTGGGCTCACAGACCACCAGCTGGGCAGGATTGTGGCATCTTTCAAATGTTCAATGATTACTACGCACTGTGACGTGCTGACTTTACAGATAAGGGATTGCCTATTTTGGTCAATAGAGCGTCCATATTAAATGTTGCAATTTTCCCCATTCAAAATGTCTTGGGTATTCTATAGTATTTGATGTTACCCAGTGAATACATCTAACATTTGTTGATCATGTATGTATATTCCTTCATGTATGCATATTCAAGTTATTTGTACAATTTCTTAAACTGCAATTAAAAAAAAAATATAATGTACACAAAATTTAGCTAAAATACAAAATTTGTATATAAAAAAAATTATTAAATTGTACACTATTTTATTATAAAACTTATAAAAAATTATTATTATTATTATTATTATTAATTAAATAATTATAATAACTATATAATATAATGGAATTATATATAATTATATTATATTATTGTATTTTATATAAATTGTATATTCAATTATTGTTATTTTTGACATTTTTTTAAAAACATTTTTAGCAATATATTCAATATAGTATAGCAATATAGTGATGCTAGTGAAAATATTATCAGAGCAAGTAAAAAAATCTGTGCCAGCAGAAAAATAATCCTTATTGTTTGGCTCGACCATGTGGCTTAATAACTGGAACGGACATGCATACATTTCCAAGAAGATTTACAAAAACAAATAAAAATATATAAAAAAAAAAAAAAAAACAGAAAACAGAAATCCAGACAGAGTGGACAGACATAGACCATCACTTACCCGCAAGAGAGACTGCGACTCTTCCTTGGAACTCTTGCCCTCGGTAGAAGTTGGGTATTGCTGCCCGGCTTTCTCTGCACCACTCGTCGGCGTCCCAGGCAGGTAGCCTTTAGCATCTGCACTGAGGCTGAAGATCAGTCCTGATGAGTCTCTAAGCATGGTCGCCCCCTTCTGCTGCTGCTGTTCTTTTACCCCAGCTGCCACAGCGTTCAGCAGACCCAGTGTGGCCTGGGGGAACGGGGATGGGCTTCCTCTAAGGATGTCCCCTGCACGTTCTTTGGGAACCCACACCAGGCTCTGCACATGTTGCTCCCCACCTCGGACTCCACCGCCAGTCACAGGGCCCAGCGCTTCAACCCAGCCTTTTTCCTTCTCATCCTGGGCCTCACTCTTTACGCCCTCTGAGCCGGGAAGAGGCTCGGCTCCACTGGCCTCTGGAGTCACCAGGCTATAGAGTTTCAGATCACCTTTGCTCTCCTCTTTGATGCGGAGGGTTGAAGGGGCAGAGCAGCCGTTGGCAGGAGCAGAGGCTGGATCTGCAGAGTCCTGGCAGTGGGCGGAGTTGAAGTGGTCCAGCAGCGTCGTGGTGTCCGTGGCAGTGAAACTACAATGCCGACAACGACAGCAGCCATGAATTCTCCTGTGAATAGCATAAGAGACAGTCTCAGCAATCATGATTTTTATCATTCCTCGTGGATCAAATAGTATACTACCATGCTATTTGGCCCCTAGAGAGCCATCTGAGAGACAAAAGACTAAGCCACATCCTGAGTATGTGTACTTTCTCCTTATCTCACGTCTCTGCCCCCCTGAGCTCGGTCTGAATCTCTGTAATGTTGTGTAATTACAGTTTAGTCAGCTATTTTCGTCTGCATAATGGCTCTTTGTTCTGTTCCAAATAAAGGAAACAATGAGCTGTTCCAAACTCTCCTCAAAGGAAAGCTAAATGAACAGTCTGCTAACCTTTAGGTAAATGAATGTGACATTCTCTCCAGAAACACCAATGATTTTCTATAAGCTTGTACTTCCTGTTTGAAATCGACCACTGTCAAGGAAGTACGGGTGAGTGTACCCCACCCAAAAAAACGATGTTTATTTTACATGCATCAGTAGACATGCTTGGACAATGGCCATTCATTGATAGGTTTGGTTGTAAGTGCTAACTGTACCGCAATGGAGTACTTACACAGATTGAGAGGTTTCGAAAGCAAAAAAGTCCTTAGTGTTGAATGTTCAAGGCCAAATTAAGATATTAATATCTTTTGCCGAGATCATCTGTAAATAAATAGTAACTATAATAAAAAACAAACATGTTATCATAAAGTGTCTTAAATTCAAATGATTTTGTATAGTTTTACAATGGTTTTTCACATCTAAGCAGTATTTCAAGAATGCTGTTATCTTTTGATTCCAACAGAGCTATGATATTCCACCGGAAACTGAAAATGGAGAAAAAAAAGTGTTTATGCACTGCTTAACGCTTTTGATTCTTTTAGAATTTTTTTTTAATTATTTTATCATCCACAGTTCTGTGTTAGACGCAATGGAAAGACACACCGTTTGTGCAAATCAAAGCGTACATACATGTACAAGACATATCTTTCCATTGTGTCTAACACAGAACTGTGTAAGTGAATAGTGTCCACCAGATGATCTACAAAATGGTGCTACGGAGATTTCACAGTGCCAAATCATTAAATAAACTCATTTTTTCAGGTTTCTTTCTGTACAAAAAGTATTCTCGTATAGCTTCATAATATTACAGTTGAACCACTGATGGCATAAATAGCATTCAGACAATGTCTTTCATACTTGCTTCACCTTGAAAGTCTTAATTGTTTGACAGTGAATGGGACAGTCACAAGCCTCCCGGTTTTCATCCTAAATATCATAAAATGCGTTTTGAGGACGAACAAAGCTTTGGAACGATGTGGGGGTAAGTGAAATGAGAAGAAATGACTTTAAACACAGTGTTAAAACTCAAGAGTAGCCTATACTGTGTACCTAAGATGAAATATTACCAACTGTTCAAAAGTTTGTGGAAAGTCAGCAGTTATACCTTTGATTGATCAAAAATAGCAAAGACAGTGAGGGTAAAGGCATTTATACTGTAATGTCAAAAAAGATTTCTATTTCAAATAAACGTTGTTCTTTTAAACTTTCTATTACTCAGTATTACTGTTTTCGTCTCTTTCTTCTTTAACTTTTCATCCATCCTGGTTTCACACAAAGTGTCTTCCTTGGGAAACGAAAGCAGTGTCTGGTGTTATCATAAATGCCCACTAGAGCCCTATCTTTTAACCTGAATGTGTAAGATTTTTCTTATTGTGAAAAACAAATAAAATCTAAGATCTGTTACCCAGTAAACAGCCTCTCACGATCTGACAAAGTATCGAACCAGGATGGATCTTTGCCCTTCTAGGCACCAAACGAGGGACAGAGTGGAAAAGTGCTTTTCATCATTGCTGCTGCCTGAGTTTCCCAGCATGCAGTTCTGTAATTCGTCCTCTTACGCACACGAAGGCAGAGGCAGATCAAACATTGGTGCATTCCAACGACCGCTGAGGTGTGAGAAAGCTTACGATCCCTTGCATGTACCCCTGATTACAGACAACAAAATCTCAGGAAAAAACATTAAGTACTCAAATACAAATATTACTTTGTAAAGTCCACAAAATAACATAACTGCACATTTATTTTGCTATATTTTAGGTAAACATCATTTAAAGAAAAACATCTACACATCTATAAATAAATGAATATCTGAAGACCATATAAGCTTCTGTGAAGTTGTTTTATGAGGACCAGTTACCGTAAGCGACAGACACACAGATACATTCAGTTATCATTAATCAGTTCCAGACAAAACTAGCTCTTCCCCCACCACCACCAACCAAGACTCAACTGTTTTCCAACAAAGCATGGGCTGCTTCCAAAACAAATCGTATTCTTTGGTCACTGACACGGAGCATAAATACGTTTGTCAAACCCTGCAACCCAGAACTGATTGTTTTCTGGCATGACTTCTGTTAACAGTGAAGTTTTTAAATGGTGTAGTTGATGTGAAACTTTATTCTTCTAACATGCAATGCCTTCATGAACTTAATCGCACAAGATTATATCTTACATTGACAGTACCATTATTTGCTGAAAATGTTATATTTCCAAAAAAATATAAATTGCACAATTTTGTGCATTTTGCACAAACTCTCGTGTATAATACTCCTCATTGTTTGTCTATACGTACATCTCTTTTTATTCGGTCTATCTATCTATCTATCTATGCAGTAAATGATTTAATGGTACAACTTCAGTAGATCACATCATCATCATATATACATATTATAACTCATATGTAAATACAAAAAATCAATGCAAAGAACCTACTTGGTTGACTGATGTCTTTTGGAGCAAGAAAGCAGATTGTCTGTAATTATAAGATGCCTGTAATTATGAGCATTTAACAGTACTGTAACTCCGTATGGTTAATGAGTTTATCTGTCGGTTTAAAAACAAAGATGATGAACTTACTAAAAATGTGTTCCAAAATAGTAAGTCAGCCACTTAGTATTCGTAATAGTATTAATAGTACTTGAATTATCCTATCATAAAAATAAAAAAGGTTGGTCAATAATATTGTTTCTGAACTGAATCATGTGCTGTATAATGAATTTGTACCCTTGCCATCCAAGATACAGTCGAATTAGGCTAAAGTATTCATTTGTACATCAAGTCGTATTACAGATAAACAACTTACACAAAAACTAAATCTGTATCGGAGATACATTTTTTTCTTTTGTGTGTGTGAGTGATTGTGAAAGTCTTTTCGCTTTGTTTTGTCCATGTGACTTTGCCTGATAATAAAGTGCATTGTATCGTATTGTTTACAGTAATAAATGGTAACCTTTTGAACCTTCTATTCATCAAAGAATAACTAAAAAGTATCATGGTTACCACAAAAATGTATAAGAAATGTTTCTTTCTAAAATCATATTAGAAATAGTTCTGAATGATCATGTGACATTAAAGACTTTCAAAAATTAGCAGCTAAAAATGCAACTTTAGCCATATTAATAATAATAATAAATTGCATTTTTAAAATGTATTAGAAATAGGGGGAAAAATACTAATATTTGTTTTGGTTGAAAGTCTGCTTAATGATTAAATGAAAAAAGTTCTGGGATTAATGTTAAAATACAAAAAACAGTAAGCAGTAACAAAAACAATTCCCCCTTGTGTAAGCACAGCGAATGTAATATAATACTCTCATTGAAGTTCATTTAAACACTAAGTAAATAATTAAATAAGTATACCTGATTTCTGTAAACATCTGTTAATGTCAATCACAAGTACAGTGCATTACTACAGTAATTATGACAGTTTCCTCAAAATGAGTTTTAATTAAACCGCTGACAGGTTGTCACATTTCCAGTGATGTTAAGAAAAACACATTAAGGCCATTAACAAAATAAAGTGTTAATCCCAGCTGCATCTGCTTGATAATGAGGTACATGTAGCACCACTAAAAAGCAGCAGTGGTGCAGGAGTTACTATCAGACTAGATAAGTATGTTCAAACTGGCATTCAAAAGTTGACAACAGAACCAAAAGACCATTAAAAAAGAAAAAAACAATTGAAGATGAACTGTTTTTTTTTTTCTTAACAAAAAAAGTTAAAATGCTTTACCCAGAAGCTTAAAATAATTATTTATAATTTAAACTGTGGGAAATGTCAATCTTGCATGATTACGTCACACTGGGAGGTGTGTTAATAAGTTCTGACAGCTTGGAACCATAAATAATGAGCAACATTATTAATACAATGGTTCATTCAAAAACCATCTGAGGAATCATTTGTTAAAACAATTTTAAAAAATCATTTACAAGCACAAAGGAAAGTGACAGAGCCTGTAACACAACTGATCACATCAGACTGGCATTTCAGAGATGGTAACAATTTTCAAAACTTCAGAGGATTTAAACCAGCCTAGACATATCCTTTTCTGGCTTTAAAACTTTAAAAAGCAGGCTAAGTCATTTGACTGTTTCACAAGAAACAGTAGCAAGGAATTTGTCTTTCACCCTTCTCAGACTGCAACAGAGCAGTAATCTCTGTATAAGGGTCAGTATTTACCTGCACGGCCAGCAAACACCATATAATCATTCAAAACTGTATAAGCATAAATGTACTATAATTTCCGCAATGCTTTCAGTTTAATTGCAAACACAGGTTATAGATTCAAGTTCCATTATGCAAAGCATCAAAACAACATCATCGATTTAGTGTGGAAATACTTGAAAACATGAAAAAATGGAAGAGAACCTATATCGATGTCAATAACGCTACTGAGTGGCAGTAATTTGTGCTTGTGAAAATGAAGCCCTTTAGCTATGCACCAGCACACCCACTCAATACTACCATTTTACAGGACACGGAGCAGAGCAGAAGCGTTAGCGACACCGTCCCCATGACATTACACAGGAAATGGAAAAATGGGTACAGAGCAGGCTGCTGCTTACCTGACCGAGTGACAGAAAAACTGTTTGGAGAAAATCACAGCAGGGGGTTAAAGTGCGAGCTCATCAGCTCATTCCGTGTCAAAAAGGAGACAAGGAGCACTCGTTACAAAAAAGAAAAGAAAAAAAAACACATGAAAACACATTCAGAGAACTGTTGCTTCAATTCATGCAGCTAATCTATTGATTTCAATGTGGATTATGACTGCATTTCTGTAGGATTTCAAATTTAGAAGTCTCCTTCCACATTCAAAATGGATATTATGCTGAAAAAGCAAGAAATATATATATATATATATATATATATATATATATACACACACTTTTTGATTACAGTCTAATTAGAGTTTCACAGATGGCACGATTTGCCTGTTTCAACACCTATGTCATGTAAACAAGCTACAACACGTAAACATGTCAGCAGTGTGGACACATTTCAATGTAACCAAAAACGACAATATGTAAAATTTGTTTGGCTGAAATATCAGCATACCAAGTTTAATTGGCCAAATTTCTGGCGAAAATTCACTTCTGCATATCAATACATCAGATGGTTAATTTTGTAGTGTATAACTTTGTCACCCCTTGCAGAGTGCAAAGTCGATCAACAAAGATGTTTGCGCTGGGACTATTTATCAAAACAATGCATCTAAAGATGTGCAGACATTACACACTTCACCTTTCTAAATGACTCCCAAAATGAGCTGACAAAGTTTGAAATGTCCAAAATTCAATACAGAATTCTCACCATTTCAGCTTCTGCACATAAAAGGTCTCTTTTTCCTGAACTGGAGGGCAGTGTGATATATTGAGTGTGCACTGGATCGGGTGGGCACGAGGTGTGGGAGGCTACGGCATCAATATCAGGTTCACGTTCGTGGTGGGTGGGTTGCTGTTTGGAGACTAGAGGGCAGGATTCTGCTCATAAATCTACACTATAGCGAGATATTCAGGAGAGACGCACACACATACTGGAAATATTATGTATCAGTGATTCCTCAGACCACACAATCGTTCGCACGCACACACAGAGGTCAACGAATGATTCCACACAATGAAACCGGATACCATGACACAGATGTTCATACAATAACACAGAAGACACAACGCTGAAAACATGCATGCAGTAGTCCACACATTAAAATCTAGTGTACTCCAAGTGTACACAATATTCTCATGCTGCCCGTAAGCGTGGCGAGAAAAAAAAATATGAGGAAAAAGTAGCTTGAAAACAAAATATGACATGCACATTCTCGATCGCACACACACACACTCTGTACGGTCTGAGCTGAGAAGCAGGAGCTCTCTAGGGAGGCCATACAGGTCTGATTTCGACTCTCTCCTCGCCGGGTTCCAGGCTGTGGGCTCTGAATACAAACAGTGCCTTATTCAGAAAGGCCGCACGCACAGGCTGAAAACACTCTGCTCCACGTCCACCTGAAACAACCAGCCCCGGGCAGCTGGATCATGATGGACGTCAGTCAAGGCTCAAACGCACAAAAACCTTCACACATGTTCCCTAGGGGACAGGTGGGTGTATGAGGCCTGAAAATTCAGCGTTTCCTGACAAGAGCGCCAACTTGACAAATGATTCCTCCGCCAAGATCTTTGACAAGTCAGATTAGACCGTTGATCATTTAATAACATGTGAACCTGTGCAATTACTAAAAAAGTTTAAACAGCAGAAAAACTGAGTCTGCCGTGCAGCTATGTGCGACGGCTTTGTAGTACGACTACGTATGCTTGTTATTTTATTCATGTAGACTGAATTATGAATGGGTTGGAAATATTTATATTTATATTTAAGCAAAATGTTTATCTTCTAGAATAGCAGCATTCTTTAACAGATGTGGATGGAAAAAAAATAATAAAATATATACAATATTTGTATGAAAAAAAAGGATGTATACATGTGTATGAGTGGGTGTGTGCACAATTTTTCAATAAAAAGTTTTGTTTCATCAAATGTGACGCACAAAAAATGACTCACTAACCGACTAAATCACAAAGTTGGTTAGAAAAAAAACAAAAAAAAAACAACTTTTTACTATTGATTGCTGATGTTTTTACTGTTTTGCTGCTTGAAATCTGAAATGATCTGATTATTTGCAACAGGTTGCTCAGAGTAATAAATGCAATAAGAATTTCCGATCATTGCTTATAAAATAGAATCATTAAATCAAATCTAGCATGGCAGTATTTTAATGTTATATTAAAATAAAACAAAATTGAGAATGAAGTTGTAATGTAAGGAGAATAAGTAGGAAATTAAATTTATTGCAAAGAAAAATTCAGACAGATGTGATTCAGTTTACTGTTGTCCATCACATTGATGTTACATTCTGTATGACTTTACTCTCATAATATGACATTTGCAATCTCAATGTAACAAAATTAGGTTTTTTTTCTTTTTATAGCACTAAAAACACAATCATAGTTTAGGAACCATAATCAATTAAGTATAAAATACTTTTAATGCTGATGCTGCCGATTTGTATTAAAGTTTTGTTATTGGATTCATTTCGCCATGTAAACTTCAGTAGTAAAATTGCTAAGAAGAGGTTCTTGCACATAATATGGCACAATATACTATAATATCAAACATATGTGGCATTGAGGTGGTTTGGTGTATTTACACAACACTTATATTAGATTTAGCAAAGTGCCTTTCTGTTCTCTTTCTACTGTGCCAAACTCAAGCGGACATATGGATTTCAGTGGTGCAGTAAACTCATTTTTATCAATAAATTCAAACCAGCACATGTAGACATGCCTGTAAACTCTGGCAGAAAATGGAGAGTAATTGAGATCTTATGTGAAGGTAAAACAGAGCCATACTCATCCGTGCCGTACATAGTACACAGCTGGTGAATGAAAGAATATGGAAAGGTATAATAGTTTCCCACATGTACACACTTAACAGACATATCCGCTCACACACACACACAAACAAACACTAAAGTGCACACGTTTACATGCACACCTGGCCTCAAGACAAGCTAAATCAAAACCAATGAGGGACTGCTATAAGAAAAGTTACTCCCTGACGTTTAGCATTTTCAGTTTATTCAGCTGTGTTGCTCGATTTTAAGTAAAGAAAAAAAGGAAAATAGAAAAAAGGAAAACCTGTTACCTATCAGTATGAAAGCAAAACCGCCAACACAGAAACAAATGTGTAACACAAGCTTGCTGACTGTAATAAACAGCTGCTTATACTGTCCAATGCTATGCCTTTTGCTACAAAAAAATATATATATTAAAATGTAAATATAGAAACATTTTTGTGTCACTGAAAGACTATCATACTTCGAGGATTATATATAGATAGTAGTCAACATTTGAAGTGGATCAAAAAAGCTAATCAAATTTGTCAGAAGACAAGAATACAGTTGTTTTAAGGTGTAGGACAACTTTGATGAAAGGTTTTGATTCACTTCAAATGTTGACGAGTGTCTGTCTGTCTGTATCATTTTATATTTTTTATTTTTTTTGTCATTGTTAGTATTTCATTCCTTTTTATTTTTGTTTTTAGTAACTTTATAGTTATTAATTAAACTATCAAAACATTAAATATCTGAAAGTTAAAATATTATATTTAAAATATAATATTATATTTAATAACACATAATATTTATATATTTAATGAGCTAAGTTCAAGTTATGTAATCCAATGCTAAATTCTATACATAAAATAGGCATATTTATACAAAAAATGTCTATAAACATATATATATATAT
>JAUMHE010000072.1:12003257-12035478 GCA_032359235.1 Enteromius mattozi
TGTTGTTCAAAGTAAAAGAAAAAGGGGGGGGGGGAAACAAAAAAAACAAGATCACACTTTTATGTTAATTTTAATAAATAAAAATGTGAAAAAAAAAAATCTAAAGAAATTCTCTTTTTTTATTTTATTTTTGCTGTATCGAAAACATACTGAACCGTGACACCACTGTATCGTATCGAACCGAACCGTTACACCCCTAATATATATATTTATTAGTTCTATTTCAAAAGATGTTGTATATTTTATTTATTTATTTAAATTTCATTTTTTAACAAACAAAACAAGTTAACTTGTTAACAACACCCTGGAACATTTTAAGAATATGACACTGGTTTGGCTGAATACGAAAGGCCAAAGGTTGGCGTCTGCCACATCATTTACAAACGTCACTTGCTGAGGAAATCTTTTCTAGCCACTGTAGAAAGGAAAAAAAAAAAAACAACCCATTACCTTTATCACATTGCTCAGAGAACCACAACCAGAGGCAGATCCTGGTGACAACGAGGCCTGTTACATTAGAGTCTCTCTGCTGCCTCTCTGGAGAGATTCCAAACGTGATCAGATGTGATTAGCCACAGTTAAGCACCCTTTTTAGAAAGTCAGGTATGTCACCTGGCATCTGCGACAAAATATTTGCGCATTATCATGTGTGGAAAGACTCGCTTAACATACCAATAAGGGCTTTAACCTTGAGATTTGTCTTGTTGAACATTACAGAAGCTGCTGAAGCTTAGCACCAAGGTATAGACAGGGCCTTTGAACGCGTGTAGCTCACAAATAGTTCAAATAAGCCTTCTTCACACAGACAATATTCTTTGTTAGTTGCTATTTGTTTGTATCTCCACCCTTGCACACAAACTAGGCTACCTGGGACACTACGAACTGCCTAAATAAACACATTTCAGCTTTTTCACCATTGCCAAGACTAAAAAAAGGACCAACCTACAAGAGCATCAAGTCATATGCGCTGTATGGTATTTTCTATGTAAAGGGAAGCAGTTTAACCACACTGGTTGTACAAGATTCCTCTATTTGCTTAGCATAATAATTCTTCTTTCAAATGTCATATAGCCTTGGGACTGATTAGTCATCAGAGCTGTTTGATAGAAACAACCACACCCTCTGATACCATCTGTGATCCTTATGCAAAGACGTACCTGCCTGTCTCTCTCATCATGGGAACTCTGCCTCATTCTACGCTTAGTGAAGCAGAACAAATTTCTGTGCGGCAATGCACTAATATTTACTCGTTGGAACTGAAAAAGTACCGTAACTTCTCATAAAAAGAAATCAAAAGCCAGAGCAAGATGACCTGAAGGCAGAAAAATATGCTACCTCATTTGCTCTCTACTTGGACTTGAGCTATTCGTACTATAAGCAGAAAGGGCACCCCAAACAAGACGGCTGAAGTAAACTGAGGACGGAGATGATACCTTAGACACGCAGAGGTCTGAAGTCACCGCTATCTATAACACAAACTGTCTGTCACACTGCCTTTTTACCATGAGAAGTAGGCCACATATCATTAGGCTCGATGAACATGGCCTGCTCGAGACGGGAACACTCCAGAAGGATTTGAGCGCTTGATCCCCTGTGATGTGAGAAATAGTAATAATACTGTGAGATAGTGATGTCAAAAGTGCTTTAGTACTGACTTAAATAGTCAGTAGCTAGTAAAACGTTGCTAAAAATAGACCGTTTTAATCTCTCTAGAAAGTACTACAGTACTCGGTTTGGTACGGAACACAAAGCAGGCACACACTGTGATGGAAACACATTTACCAAATAAATTCCAAGATGTCATATAGCTAACTAAAAATTTGCTCAGGGAGAAAAATATAAAATATAATTTTATAGCATCTCAAAAATTGCTCTAGTCATTTTAAATGACAATTTTAACATGCAGACAAAATTAGCACTTAATTAAAATTAGCCCAATAAACAATATATTTATTTATTGTATTACTTTTTTTATTAAATATATACAAAGATTTTTATATATTTTGATGTTTTTGATGTCACTACTTGGTGGCTATGTGCTATAGGAGGCTATATTTAATTTCTTAATTTCTTTATGCATCATGAAAATTTCAATAATACTGAAATTTTAATATCATTGCAACCACTGTTTCCCACATGAAATCTTGCTTTGTTTGAGAAGGTGAAATGTTGCTTTCTTCCTCTGTAGCAATGTCTTTGTCAGAGAAAAGGTCAGGTAATAATGCCTGTATGTGTGGTTTCCACTGTGCTAGAGTGCCATAATTGGTCTCACTCCAATTGTGTACCCGTATAAGAGCAAATATTACACATTTCCTCTCAATATAATGACTGTAAAGCCTGTACATGCAAGTGCATGCGAGTGCACGCAAGAGTATGACTCTTTGCTAGAGAGCTTTTATATTTTAGCCTCTGTACAATAATTCTCTACCTTGAGTGGAGCGCTTGGGGCTCGGATCACCCTCGACATATCAGCACAATTGACAAATCCAATCCCGACGCCTACACAAGTGCCTGGCTCTCCGCTCAACTGCTTCCTATAGAGTCATCGCCCCAGTTAGCTATAGCATGCAAGTCGCAGCACGCAGATTTATGGCATAGCTATACTGCATGGGAAATCTGAGCGCCGTTTAGTGCCAGAAAAGTGGTAATGTAGGGTGTCAGATTTGGTCACGGAGTGTGAATTTAGAGTAGTCAGGGTTTCTGAATGAGGTAAAGAGATAATCATTTGAAATAGATCTAAAATTTTGTTTTACTGTTGGTAAATAAGAAGAAATGTGAGCAAAAAGTGGGCCTGAAATAAGGCTGCTGCCAGCTACCTCAAGATACATTCAAAACTGCCAAATAGGTGAGAAAGACCCATCTGATTCATATATGTGGTTGAAGAACAAGAAATGACTGCCCAAATAATGCCCTACATTGGATTGAAATTTAGGTAGCAGGACTCAGGACGTGCTGAAGCGAATCATAGTTGTATTGTTACCACATTCTTTCCAGCCTGGTGTCACTGGCTCGGTCCTCCACCGTCCAACTGTCCGCTTAAATCTCCCCCCCATGCCGCAATTGGCAAAGCCGAGCCGAAGGAGCACTTAAAGCTGCTTGGCTCCAGTTCGGCCGTCCTGACCGCCTCCAAGTCAACTGGCCCGACGTATAAATAAGAACAATATCAGATAAGTCTTGCAGGAAGCCTATAAACATTTACATTCTCTTTCAAGTGCTGTTTATGGATATTTTATCTCCTATCTGGAAGTCGAAGACATGGTGAAAAAAGAAGGCGACCTGGGGAGGAATCCGAGGCGAGTGGTGAATCAAAAAGGCAGCAGGCCCTGACAGGGACCCAGGCCCATTGACCATAATAGGTGTTGAGAGTGGCGGCCTCCACAGATGAGGAACCAGCTCCTTAGGCCTGCCAGAAGAGTTATGAGATGGTGCGGGTTAGTGATGGGGAGGGGAGGGATGCCTGGTAAGCTACTAATTCTATATCTTCTTCTGACAAAGACAAAGTGCAGCCAACAGAGTTCAGACTGGGAGAAGGGGAGAGGGAGCTTGTAGGACATACTAGTGTTGTGTTTAACAGAGTGGACCCACTCCTGTCTTCCTGTCCTCCAGCCTGATGCCTATCTGAGGCCAAAGTCTGACCACAGACAGTTAACGTCTGGTTTGCTATGCCTGAAAGATATGCAAAAAATCTTGTGATTACTTTTTTGCGCCTATTAACCATAGATTGCTTTTTAAGGTCTGTCCACGAGCAAAAGCATGCAATAATGGGATGGTTTACCAAATGAGTAGTATTCATCTGCTGGTCATATGACCACAACATGACAGGGCACATGAGATGAACTGCTACAAAGTCTTCATACATGATTTTAAACAGTATTTCCCAAAAGTAATATATATATTTATTTATTTTTTACAAAACTTCTTTGCGTTTATTCCTCTGACTTTTAGTTAATAGAGTTTGGCAACAAATCTGAGGCGAAATAATTTCTCATTCATGTGAGAGACGACTGATGTTTGCAAAGACGCAATCTGAAAGAAGCGCTGATGCGTCACTGATAGATGAATGATAGTTAACAGGTTAAATATCTAGACCTGACCTGCGATTTAAATCCTGTAGCGTTAAATGTGTTTAGACAAAAACTGACATCGACAATGACAGACAGCTATGTGAAAAGGACTGCAGTCCAATGACTCTGAATGCCATGTAACATAAAGGCGACACTACAGGTATAATACATCCAAAAGTTCTAATAATTAACTTAGCCCCTTGCTGTTGTAAAATTTTATAACTTTTTCTTCTCAACACAAATGAAGACATTTTGAAGAATACTGGCAACAAAACACTTGGGCTTTAATCAAAATATCTTCTTTTGTGTTCCACAGAAAAAAGTAAGTCATACACTTTTGGAATGGCATGAGGGGGAGTAAATGATGGCATCATTTTAATTTTCCCTTTTAGTTCATAGTAAAAAAAAAAATACTGTGATGCAGCACTGTAACAGCCGATCACAACACACTTGACATTGCTCATGTGCGGTGAAAAATGTAATGCGTGAAGTTTAAAATTGAAAATTAAATCTGCTTAAAGATTAAAAAGTTATCAAACACTACTAGAAAAAAAGACAAAACACACCATAAATATTATTTTATCAAAATCCTACTAGAAAATGTCAACAGCATAATTTGAAGTTTAATTATGCAACAACTAAAGCTATCTTAGATCGTCAAGTACAGAGTCTGGACATGTGAGAGACCTGAACTTCTGTCTGAACGGAGTGAGCCAAATCACTGCAAACAGTAGCTGTGCCACTTTGGACGGCCTCAGTCCTCCCAACAACGTGAAACTAAGAGAAGCTCCCACATTCACCTGAACCCTTCTAATCTGCAAAATAATGGCGCTCTTACACCGAGGTGTATCCTTGCCTGACGTGATGCCTTTTGTCTCCTCCTGTGTTGTGACAACACTTACATTTGTAAATTGCCCTCCTTGTAGAGGATAAACACCTGATAGCCACAAGAGAAGGGGGTTGGGGAGCGTAACAAGCCTCTGGGACTTCCTCTAAACAAATGGAGAGATCTTTAGAAGGCTACTGTTTGTGTTTGCCAAAGACACGGCCAGGATACATGAGGCTCCTGTCAATGGCCTCCAGGCGCTATTCAACTAAGTTAAAGCTGGCCAACAGGGTGTATCTGAGAGGGTCTGAGGGGAGAAGATAGCAAATGTTGCAGAGAGTTATTGCAGGTTAAAGTAGCTGCATTATTGTATCTGAAACATGTAATACGATCTGCATTACACTACTCAACTGAACCTGGGCTTTGAACCAAAAGCACAATATTGCTGTGCATTGACGCTGTGCAGGCATCACTCAATGTGTGAACAATGTGGTCAGAAGCACTCTGTCAAAGCTGCTCATTGGATTGGCAATTACTTTAAAAAAGAAAGAAAGAAAAAAAAAAGAAGAATGGCGGGGAGGGAAAAACAGCAGATTAATCATGCTGTTAGCGATGAAGATGAAGACGTTGATTAATGCAGTTTGGCTTTTTAAACAAACAACTCCTGAGTGTGCGGTGTGCTCGGCATTACCCTTTAATTTAGAGAGGGTTGACTGGAGAAGTTTTGTTTTTGCAGCTTCGCTGAAGCTCTCTGCCCCCTTGTTCTTTACCCCCTTCTCCGGGGCTTTTTCCCCCTCTCCGACACCATATGGAGCAGGCCTCACGGAAACAATTCGCTAAAAACAACAGGCCTGCACTCAACCGTTCCCTCCTTTTTTAACACCATGCGAGAATAAATTGCTCCCTTATTGTGCGTTCTGCCAGTGGTCCAGGATCATTTTTGTGTTCTCGATCTAATTAGATTAGTTCGGTGCTGGTTCGGGGTTATTGCAAGGAGGTGCCATACAAGTGGAGAATATCGGGCTAATTGGCAGGAGGATACGGCCCATTCCTCGCCGTTTGCCAGCAGGTTCGCTCCTCAGCCGTCTCTCAGTACCGCCGTTTTGCAACTATCTCAAAAGTCTGTAATAACCCGGCTTACCGTATTCTTACAGGCAAAAATTGGAGTCAAACTAGCGAGTCTCATTAGTCGCGTTCACGACCGACACCTCTCAGTCCGTAAAGGCTCTACTGTTTATCTAGCAGGCCTGAAACTCATAGAGATGTGGAATTTCCACTGCAGTGTCAACCAGTTCATGCTCGCATGCTAATTCCACGTCTGAAAAAAATAAATAAAAAAATCACAGACTTTAAAATGTATTACAGCAACTTCCTAAATGCTCTTTTACCTGCAAATAAAAAGCCTTTTTCTTAGAGCCTTTATATTCATCAACAGTAACCAACTGGTTGTTGAGTACTATACAGCTGCTGATTAAGGTATTGCTGCGTCAAACATTTCTATATGCGCTGCAAAACCAAGAAACGGTGGAGGCAAATGATCAGACTTTTAAATGAACATTATGAAAACATTTGGCCGTCTGCCTCCCTCGGCACACTGGCACGCCATACATCAAGCAGGCACCTACTGGAGAACTATGCAGACCACTCAAATTTCCCCACCATAACTCAACCAAATTATACAAAGCAAGGTACAAGTAATAAGCATAAGCTTTAACTCACGGCATAAATCCAGCTTTATACCCAAAAACGGGCATGCGAGTGAAAGAGATGTTCCAGTACATAATAGCTGAACCTATAAGGATATGGGCATAAGTGAAGCCTATAATGTAGTTTAGATGCAATTAAAAGTGGGCTGAGATCATAAAGTCCTCATTTTGGAAATATAAGCTACTTAAGTGCAAACGCACCACATGCTGCTCAATGCGTAATATCAGTAAATCACAGTAAAGAATCATCAGCTGGTCTAAATAACAGCCATGGATTAGCATTTATGGGTTTAGTCTGCGTCGCAAGCATAGTTTTAAAGCAAATCCACACAATTAAAATTAAATTAGGTGTGCATTTTTAAATACAGGGTCTTGTAAAACTGCAACCGTGTCATTGAAACACATCAAGTCACGTTTGAAAGAAGACAATATTAACACAAAATCTAAGTAAATATTAATATAACAGCATGCCAATAATTTTTTCATGATTCAAATTAATAAATAGTAAAAACATAACATAAAACTGTATTTAAATATGCACTGAAATGGCAAAACATCTTTAAATTGAAAAATGTAAAAAAATGTAATAATAAAAAATATTTACTAAAGACATCAAAATTCAATCTGTTCGAAAAAAAAAAAAAAAAAAAAGTAAAAGATGAACAAACACATTACAACCCAGTAAGCCCCATCAGGGGCCCCTGGACCCCTGTATTAGCACTCAGGTGACCCTTGGCCTACAAGCCTGTGTCAGAGTTCTGGATGAGGGATCCATGGGGTTAATCTCACCATTTAAAATCACCCCCACAACTACGCATACAACACAAACCAAAAGAAAATGTAAAAAAAACTAAATCAAGCACATTTCAACCATCCCAATGTGGTTGTGCGTTCACACACAAGCAGGTTTTCCCCTGAAATCCAGACTGGAGAAGATGGCATATGTTTAACATTATGCAAATCTGCTGAAACGGCAGGGCACATGAGAGAAACCTCCACTGTGGCAACGTTCGCAAAAGCAGGATCCCCTAATCACTGCCCATTACAGGTCGTTTATTATACATTTCGGCACAGGAGAAAACAGTCCACTGTGACACACTCTCAGATTACCTCATTTAAGAACGACTACTGCTCGCAACCCAGACTGCAAAGAATGCGGGCGCTCTCAGAAGTTCAGATTATTGCATTTCTACCCTTCATTAGCTTGAGACTTAAAATCATGTGCGGTACAGAGCAAATAGGCAAACCGCTTTTAAAATTAAAATCTCAGCCGAAAAGGAGTGTTAACGGTATTTCCTAACAACTCTTAATGCTGTTATAATGATTTATAACGTAACTAAGCATTGTAATAACTTTAAAATACAAAAACCAATTAATGCAAAAACATGCCAAACATCAAAAAAAAAAAAAACTATTGGTGTTTGACAAGAGCTTTTGGGTGACTTTTATAAGACTAAAATATACAAAAACATACTTCATTTTATCTGTGTGCTACTATGCATATTTTTTTTTTCTTTTTTTTTTTATGAGCTATGCAGAAATATCTCCTGAGAGGAAGTCTGTCGAGTCCAGCTTTTCACAAACACAGTGGCAGAGAAGAATACCAGACCACAGTATCACCTGGTCCACAAATGTACAGCTCAAAGAAAGCCCCCACAGACTTAAAAATACTGCTTGTGTGGCCTATCTTATTACCCTGGAGAAAACCCACAGATAGTCAAAAAAAAGCCAGGGAAAAGAAAGTCAGTAAATTCTACTGTTCCACGTAATAAACGCCAAAGCAGGGGATGATGGCCTTACAGAAGATCAAAGCACTTTAACAGCTTGAGCTATCTAGCGGTCTAGATTACTGCCCTGAACTACAGGAAGACTGGGTTAAAAGTTACCATAAATAAAGTTTTAAAGCTACATCGTGCCAATACAACACCATCAAAAACCTGACGACAAGAATCACGTCCTTCTCTGTTAATCCTACCTATTAGTTTAGAAGACGTGCAACGTGAATTGCATAGAAAACCACAATGCCACACACTGCCAGAAATCCCTGCGTTGTAACACACAATCGCATGTATACATACCTCTGTTAAGCATTGGGTTATAGCATTATCACACTCAAATCCAACAGGGAGGCAGATATCAAAGCTGGCAGAGTATCCAAAGACCCTTCCCTGAGGAGCCCTTCGAGGTATCCTTTATTCCACATCCATTCTGGCCTGGGAATCATTCCATTTTTTTCCCCACAGTGTTCACAAAGTTTACTCGCTCTACGTGCGTTGCTTGTGAAACGCGCCGTCCCGTACTTCCTTTTCTCAGAAGACCTCACAGGTGCAGATGATCCTGGGTGCGAGGGGTGACCACACCATGCCGTTCTTCTCGATCACTGTAACGAAACAAAAACGCACATGTTTAGCAATAAGGAAGTGCTCAGTGTAAACAGTACTTATTGAGTCATTATTAAGAGGGAAAGTCAGAATCACCACACATTAACAATCACATAATAAAATTGCACAAACTAACTAGCATGATCTACCAAAAGACTTGAAATCTTGGAAAAAGCTCAACATGGACACCGCAATGCACGCAAAAAGAGCAGAGAGAAATCCTGTGTCATGTACTCAGGCAGTCTGACAGCAGGTTTCATGAATGGGAGCTCTGACAGTACGGGCCCTCTGGCCGACCAAATTGGAAACAGGAAAACAAACATTCTCAAGGAAAACTTCCCCCCCCCCCTCCTCCACCACCGTAACCCCTCCCCCCCACAAACCTTTTCTTTCGACTCATTCTGTCCAACCTGTGTCAGGTTAGCAATAGTCAACTCCACCAGCCTCCAGACCACACAGATGGAGAACGTGCAGCCACCGTGAGATGGAGAGGAAAAAAAAGACGAAAAAAGCAAAGCGAAAACCTGTTTGTGAGGTAAAAGAACACACACTGTGATTGAAAGGAAAAGAGAGAAAGAAAAAGACGGCTAAACTGACTCATCAACGTTCCAGAGGGGCCGGCGGACAGGAGGATCGGCGGACGCACTAAACTCAGCTCGTCGGAATGGGGAGGAGAGGAAGTGGGCACTGCTGGAAGATCTAACCGAAAACTTTTCTGATATGAAGCCGAGCACAGAGGCTTGCGGCGGGATAAAGCTAGGCTAACAAGCGAGTGTTTTTAATCAAACAAGTACTTACTGATGCTCTAATTTTAGTATAAAAGTTCAGGAAAGTCGGTTCATATGAAAAGCTAACCCAACGGGAACCACTAGCTTTGAAAAACCACATGTAGCCAAAATGTCAACACATCCGACCAATAAAAGGTTTATCGTCACACATCACTTTAACTTGCATATTCAATACAAATGTCAGTTATTTTTATATTCTCGGTAAAAAAGTAAGTTTTTGTCAATGAGTAAGATTGAAGATTTAGGGGAACTTCGATGTCTATTTCTTCGTTTGCAGTGCAACCTACCACTCTACTGGGAATACGAGAGTTTTCAGTCAGCAAACTTTACCAGATGTACGCTAACCACTAAAATATTACACGCCACATAATTAGCCTAACAAGTGATGTCAAACAGCTCTGACAGAGTCAGAGACCCAAACCGTCTCTTATCTGGAGGAGTTCTTAAACACACTTGAGCTGCGTATGTGACGTAAAAATTAGCCATGAAAATATAATATTAAAAAAATACACTGAGAAGCTAAAATTATACTTTTATAACAGGATAAAAGAGGTTGCTATGACACCACAGGTCAAAGGTCCTTATGTTTCATTCCCACACTGGGTGTGAGAAAAAAAAGGGAAGAGAACAAGATTTCTTGTAACAAAAGAAACACTTACATTTAAAGCACTTAATTTGGATGACAAAAACTTTCTCAATGTTACACTCATATACCACCCCAAGTGACTTCACTCAGACAAAAATGCACATTTCTAGTTATTTCTCTTCAAATCCATTAACATTGTGTGAACGTTTAGTGAAAAATCCATGTTGGTGGCAAGTCTTTACAATATATCTGCTATAACTCACCATAAAAAGTCTATAGCACACATCCAGAGTCATTTTGTGACTTCAAAACACTGCTTAAAACAGGATGAAAAGCATATGACGAGACAAGGGACGACCTCTGTGAACTGCGGCTCTTTTATTCTTGAAAATCCAGAGGAAAAAAGACTAGCTATTCATACGCAGGCTAAATCAAACATATGTTATAAAAGCTTTTAAGGCTACCAATTATTAGGAGCTGTCTCTGTGTAAACCTTGGCATTTCATCTGGCGGATACAAAAAACAAATTCTCAATTTTCCTGTCTCCCATGTTTGGAGATTTCTAACCACGAAAAACAAAACAAAAAGGAATTTCTATAAAATCATTGATGCGTCATTTCAAAACACCAGCAGCGATGGTACTTTGCAGCTTTGACCGTCGCTTGTATAGGGAGTGGGAAAAATACAATCCCGCTCCGTAAAACAGAATTTTTTAAAGGAAAACAAAGAGAGAGAGAAGTTTAATTCAACTTAAAAAATAAAAAACCTATTTGGTCTATTAAAAGCTGTTTTGGTTGTATTTAAGTACTATGTCCTTAGCAACATGAACATGATCTATAAGATTAAGTTTTTAAAAGATTGTTTGTGTTAACCTGTGAGCAACAAATTAATACAAATATACACAAAAATAATCATCTGGTCTGAGTAGATTTTCTAACAAACAAAATTAGTAAAAAAAAAATATTTTAAAGTCATCAACTAGTTCCAATATGTTCTTTGCAAGCAAACACCTGGATTTAATATGGTAGCACAATCTATTCTCTTTCACTGTCATTAAAAAAAAATCCCCTGCAATTTATTTTCTCTACAGGCTGCTTATTCAACGGCACCAACGCCACATGAATCTGCCGCAGGGACACAAGTGGCAAATCACAGTGCGGCAAGAAGTTAGCCCAAAAAGAAGTTGTGCAAACTCAGAAGCCACGAAGAACAAATGGAAGACCCCCACTGCTGCTTTCTCCCTCCACCAAGGCCCAAATTCATTTGTCAGCCGTAAAGTTCCTGACTATACAGCGCTGATCTATTGCCTCTCTCCAAAGAGCTCACAGATGTGGAGTCATTTACATTTCAAATACACCTCAAGCTTTTCAATCACTTCAAACGCGTCTTATCAGACAACTCATGTGGATCTTATTCTTCTGTGTAGACTGAGAACTGAATCTAGTAAACCGCTGAACAGATAGCGAGAACGAATATTTGAGTGTTTACGATGTACAAGGAATTAAATAATATTCCAAGCAGATGGAGATTTTTCTTCTGATCTCTAGGTTGTTATACATGTAAAACGACAATCAGCTATTTCATGCATGACAATAAAGTGGGGGGAAAAGTTCTTTAAATCGTCACAGAAGAAAAACAGTCATGTAACTGCAAAACCAAAGTTACGATAAAGCAATTGTAACTGCAAAAGACTGATGACAGAGCTGAGGTTCCCTGTTGACTGTATGTGAAACTATGTTTATAGTTGTGAGTTTCTCTGTTTCTCTAAATGATGAGCCGCATTTGCCTGCACAGGCTTTGTCATTAAGAAACTTTTACCGACAAACTATTTCAGAAAGAAAAAGAGAGCATATCATTTCCAGACTGCCCGAGTGTGGCAACTTTCACAGTTTACAGGAAACATCACAACTCATCTACTGGAACCAACATGGGATTTTGTATCATAACAATCAGATACAGGTTACGCTTCAGTACAGCACATTTAAGTGAAGTGTGGGTGATTTTATCAGTTTGAAGATAAATACTTGTTTCCACCCACTTGAACGTACTAATGATATTCTAATGTGAAAGTGATTGTAAAACCAAATTAACTGGAAACAGTACCACATTTGCAGAACTGAGGAACGTTGTAACAACTCAAAATCCAAACAATGTTACAAAATGCATAGGATATGGACACATGTATACACATTACATGTTATTTAATAATTAGAACACTAAAAATGTCTTCCTGTCCTCAGTAACGTTACAGAAGTTTCTACCGATGAATAACATCAACAAGAAAAGATAAGGAGAAAACGACTACTGTACACGCCAAGAAAAAAAGTACAATTTCTATACACATGCCTTCATTTTAGAGGATTAACACAGAGTTATTTAAATTCCTTGAACTTTTGTCGAAAAGTTTTTTTGGAAAGTGATAAGCTCCATCACGCCACTTTGGTCACGCCATAAGAAACTTTGTGAACTACAGCCCCCCCAAACACACATAAGTGCGAAAGTTGTCCACACAGTCGCTAAAACAAATAAAAAGTTGTCCCAATAGTTAGAGATTCACATAAACACACATCCAAATGAGAAAATAGTATTCGTATAGTCAGGAGCTCGTTACCGCTATTCATAAACTTTTCCTCAGAAACTTGCTGCACGTCTCCATCGACTCGAAGAACGCAATGAAACAGAAAGACGTCTTTTCGCTACCTGCCTTCGAGTAAAACCGCAAAATAGCGATAAAAGCCCCGTTAAGATCCGTAGACTGTCATGTAAACAACCTGCGCCTCTTTGTATGTGGAAAATGAAGTGTAACGTTCAGCGCGTTGCCATGCCTACGCGTTTTCTTATCGTACATCAGTTACGGAAAGTTTTCGAAGTTTGTGTGGAAAGCGCCATTCAGCTCGAAGCATCATTTACGCAAAAACAGTAGCCTACACACTAATGAAACTTTCTACAACTTGAGCTATGCACCGTTTAGCTACTTTAGCGCGCAGTGCAACCGGTTTACACATAAACAATGCTAATAAAAGACGCCTCGCGGCTTAAATGTACAAGAGAGAAAAAAACATATTACTACATTCGGGATATTATATCTTGCGCAAAACGCATTGCAACACAGAACGAAATAGCTGAAAAGAAATGGGAAGGAAAAAATAATCCAAAAACCTCTTCGTGTGTTTTCTCTCAACTACTGGGAGCTAACAAGTCGCCAATTTCAATTTGCAATTTAGCCTCAAAACCCAAATGGCACGCCGAAATCCGAAGAGCCGTGCTCTTATTTTCATTGCAAAGTAGCACTCAACTGATTCATCACCAAATCCCTTCGCCCTTCTCAACATTACATAACATTCTCCCCCTAAAAGCCATCAGGAACTACAGCTAAAATTCACATCGTTCTTCTGCCGTGATCGCAATGCTCATTGATTCGCTTTCTCCTTACCTGTTGATTAAATTGCAATAGTCTTTGCAGTCTGAAAGATGGTGGAGCTTTGGCGTGAGCCATGAAGCGTCTTTGTGTTGTTTGTTTGTTGATCTCGGGGAATGATTTCTTTTTTATGGGGATGTAAGATTGCGAATTGCTCCTGTACACGTGAAATCTTGGGAGACTGTGTTTAATAGTAAAAACGCCTGAGTCTGGGATGGAAAAAAGGAGGTTGGTTTTTGCAGTGATCTCAGTTCTTTATCAGAAATGTTATCGCTTGTCAGGACCTCAGACTCCAAGCATTACGTCAGTTTCAAGACACCAACACTATTAATATCAAGAAGCCCTTGCGGAGGAAAGCGCCACCCTAGAGCGCGCTCTCTTAAAGGGACAGTGACCACTAAAACAGCTCTAGCACCACTCTGCAATTTCGCCACAGACTGCTGAACAAACCTACTCAGATAAGACATCTAAACTAGAATCGGTTCTCAACCGGTGATTCGCACTTCTGTTTCGAGCAGAGAAAACAAACAACAACAAAAACACTCAATGCGAAATGTAGTGTAAAGATTATTTAACCATTTTTAAGGGGGACCTTAAATTAAAAAATTTGTCTCATCTAACACAAATGCTTTCTTGCAGCATTTAACAATAAGCAATTAAAACACTAGGCTACTTAAAAAAAAAGTATTTAAAAATGTTCTGTGATCTTTATTTATCTATCTTGCTCTTCAGGACAGTTTTAGTTATGAATAGCAAGTGACAACCACATTCTGTACAGTAGGGCTTGAATTAAGTGTCATAATCGTGAGTGAGTTGACATGCTGTTGTCTCAAATGAGCTATTATTAGTATTTTTTGTTGTTGTTGTTTGTCAGCTTGTTTTGTTTGTTTTTCTCAGCACCGTCAATCCTTCTTAGGGTATTGAAAAAGGGCATGACGCAAAACCCTGGGCAAAAAAATTGCAGATAAATATAATATATACACGCACACACACACATTTTTTACAGATTTTGTGGGGTAAGAACATATTAGTGAATATATTAATACATTTCTCTCTTTAATTTTACGGACATGTTTGTTTCTTCAAAACTCTCTCACTGCTCATCAATGTAGAACTGAAACCAAATAAGTGAAATGAATGAAACACTCTGTCGCTCTGTGAACATTTACTGACAGGTGGTAATTTCCGTGTGGAATAATTAGCAGAACACAGTAGTAGAAGTTTTTGACAACTAGTATGAGAGCAGCTGATATGAAACACTTTTGGGAAGTTGACATGTCCTGTGGTGTACTTCATCTAAAATTACTGTAAACAGCATTTCATGATTATTCTTGTATAATTATCATATACGCAGCACTTATGATCTTATAGACTAAATGGAAAATTTTTATTCCAAGAGATAATTTAATATGATATTAAACACCCGACATATTATACGTTTATATAAATTCGAACCTAAAATCTCGGTTTAAAGTGTGCTCTTGTAGAATGTGTGTCATGCTGTGTCATTACAAAAAGAAATCTAATAATATTATGTTTTTATTTTTGTAAGCAAATGAATGTATGTTATGCATTTACTGTATAGGTGTATGTGTAATCTTATAATAATAAAGAGTGCATCATATTTACAATGTTAACATGGTTTTGGGGTCCAGGTGCTTTACTTGTACCTGCAGCAACCAACCCTGTCGTTAATGTTCTGTTCTCATCCATGACAAACCATAAACCACAAGTCCAAAGGTCCATAATTACTAGTCCTGTCCACAATAACAACTTCAAAATGAACCAACCACTTGTTGTCAAACACACACACACACACACTAAAGAAAATACAAAATAAATTTGGCAGTAATGTCTCCAAATGACGCATTTCTGTCTCTAATGCATTTTCTATCTATAAAAATAAACCGAACAAAATTCATTTACACCAATTTATCACTAATATTCTACTAGCTGTTTATAATATTAATCTACAGCAAAAGATTAATACATATTGTTTTAAGGTAAATGTGTACAACAATAAACTTAATTGCTAAAAACTACATTAACATTTAGGAAAGCTTTCTCAGCTGTAAAAGATTAATTATGGATTTAATTATGCAGGAAAATTCTGCATAATTTATCAATTTAAGAAAATATTTTTCAGATACAAAAATGTTACTACATAACCTATATACTTTCCACATTTAAATGAACAGAAAAGGTTTTTCCCTTTTTATTTATTTTCTTGTCCTTGTTATAAAAATAACAAAAATAAACTGGATTTGATTGCTAACATTTACAATATTGGTTTCCTGGGGATTAACATGATTTGAAAATAGCATTGCATGAGAAGAACTGTTCAAGAATACACATATTATGTTCATCTTTTTTTCTGATGAAGCTAGTAAAGCTGGGCCAATTACACATAGAGAGATGTTCCACCCACTAATTTAAATATATAATAAAGGCATGTAAACAAATGTAATCATACATTATATTGCATATTTATATTTTAGAGAAGTAAACTATACTCCATTCATACTGTTAAAAAAAAAACAACAACATATTTTGGGGGTTCCACATGCATTCTCTGCCATCGTGCCACCATCGTGAGGTATACTGATGAAACCTTTTTAGAGATGAAACCTGAGAAGTGAAGTCAATGTTGTTTATTTCACATAGAGATATCATGCCATGAGGTGGACGTCACTGAAATATTTTTAGTCCTGGTGGTTACATTCTGCTAGACATATTACATACTGCGGAAGTTGGCGCCAATGCTGTCCCCTATCTGAGCTTGATACAGTTTCAGTATAGCCTTTCCTCTGTCCATGCTAACAGCCAGACTCATCGTGTGTCATATTTAGAACACCTCATGTGTAAGAAACAGCCCTTCATTGAGCTATTGAACACCTCCTGCAGTACAAACGTTACAATAAAGCACACTTCTACAATATCCGTATTCATCCGTATACACAGTGACGACATGTGTTTAACAGTAGACACATCTGTAGGCAATGTACTGACTTGCATATTACATTTAAATCACTGATCTGAGAAAAGTTAAGGAATAACTTATTTTTAGTGTGTGGGTTTGGTTAGTGGTCTGACTTCCCCCCCCCAAAGCACCATATATTATTGACGTAGAGGCTAAAATATCCACTTCTGTAGCGTTTTATGTGCATTTTAATGGTCTTCCCAAATTATTTTAGTATGTCATAGTATAATGTAGCATTACATTAAAAAACAGTCCTGTTAAAGAAAGAAAAACATATTTACTTTTCTCATATTGTTAGAGTTAACTATATACAGTATAATAACATATTAGTGCATATTTATATTTAGGGTTGAAAAACATGACAACTTTTAAGTCAAACTGCTTTTTTAATTAAAAATCGATTCCTCACATGTAGAGTGAACAGAAACTAATGTATTTGAATGAAAACATTTGAAGAACAAAAACTGAATTTTTGATTATGAGAAAAATATATATATATTTCTTTGCAATGTCTTGTACCATTGCAATCCCTAAAGACATCTCCTGTGAGCAGCAGAGTTGCATATGTGGCACAAATGTGATTCATAAATGGGCAGTTTTCAATTTTACCATTCGGTTCAACCATGCAGCGTAAATGGAATTTGCAGAGTGTAACTTCTGAATAAAAGGGAAATTTGAACTGGAAGAACAGCTCAAGGTGATTCTTCTACATTACTTTTGCACTCCAAAGAGCAAAATAAGTGATACATGGAGGGCCAGAATAAAAACAATTTTATACTTGAGTAAAACATTTTTCAGATATATTTCTGCATGAATAATTATATAATATTTTTCCTTTCCTCCAAAACAACAAAAATAGGAGATGGAAGCAGAACACTTGCACAGCATCAAATGAATAAGATCTGGCATTTGCATTGAAAATAGCTGTTTTAGTATTAAGGTGTAATGGGAATTTCTTGCATGGATGTTAGTTGGCATGCACAAATTAGGTCAAATTATTAGTATTCTAATCAAAAATTGAATTTAAGATCATGCTGGAAAGAGCCTTTGCTTACTGCTTGACCTGAAAAGTTATATTTTTAATCTAGCTTTGGCATTAGCTTTATCAATTGTTTGCTTTATATAATTGTTCATCTAAAAATAACAATTCTTTCCTCTTTCAGTTCAAACCTGTATGACATACTTCCACAGAATACAAAAAAAAAGAATTCTGACTTTGCCGTTTGATCTTTCCCATTCAATTACAATGAAAAGGCAACAAAAACAGTATTATAAAAGTGGTCAATATGACTCATGCGACATATTCCAAGCCTGTACCGGATCAATGAATCAGTATGTTAAAACCGGATCAGTCTGATTCATGAACGAATCACCAACAAGAGATTTTGTTTTTCACACAAAGTTATGGTTTATTAAAATCACCTTTTGCATGGAAATGGTTCTTAAAATTCCTTTTACGTTTCTCCTTCTTTCTTCTGTTCCACACAACGTGAGGTCGAATACTTTCTCTCCACTGCTTATGGTCTTCAATTAAGTTCCTTCCATATTACTAACAGGTCTATGTGGCCTCACTCCAGTAGTTTCTCTTTCAAAGACTTCTTAATGTAAACCTATGTGACTCCAACCAACATTGTGCCTTGAAGTGCTCTTTTTCTCTCCTTTTTTTCTCTCTTTCTCTGTCTCTCTCACTCACCCACTCACAGAAGTTCATACACATCCAGTAGATCTTACATTCATTACACACACACACAGAGGCAATAACAGAGGATACTAATGGATTTTGCAGCACTTTAAGTGATGAAAAGTGGCTGTGCATTAAATGTTCATTCCATCTTGGGAGAAGATGAGCAAGACTTCAAAAGAAAGTAGTAGAATAAATATTCTGAGAGGTTCAGATGTGTAACTGATTGAGCGCTATGGAATTCCTCTTAGGTTATCACCAATGCGTGCAGATGAAGGGTTTAATCACCATCTTCTTTTTGATTAGCTAGCAGGTACAGCGTTTCTCTAATGTTATTGAGAGATCTATACGGCCGCCCGGCGATAGATGCTGACAGAGCTTCTTATCTACTGGAATCTGTGACAGTCTGTATCTCCTACTCTTTTCTCAGGAACACAGCGTGTGCACTCATATGAAAGTACAAAGCTTGTCACGCAATTTCACGCAATCGTGATTATTCAAAATCTGACTCAATCATATATATTGCCTATATATATCTTGAAAATACATCAGGAGATAACAGGATAAGGAAAAGGAGATTGAAAATAAAGAGAGTGAGATTGCTCTACGATTTTGAATAAATATTGAATGTAAAATGCTGTCAAATATATATTTATTTATTATTATATAGCATTGACAACACGTCATTGGTTTGATCCAGAGGAAAAGCAAGAACTGATAAAATGTCTTAAATTTGCTTTGGGTAATAGCAGCTGCCAAATGCATAAATGTAAATTTCTCTCTTGAAGTAGCCTTCGTTTCTCATGAGGAATTACATATAGGTAATTATCTTGAAAGATTTTATACATCTTAAATCTTTATCTAATATTTAATACATAACCTACAGCCATGCAAATGTTGTTTCTCAAAAAACATTATTTAATATAAATTAGAAAACATCAAGTAAGCTTAAATTATTTTCAATATTTTTTGGTTAGCCATAGACATAGAATATTTCTGTAACCTACATCATTAAAGTTAAAAATAAAATAATTTCAGTTTATTCAGGTTAGGTTCTTTTTTTAGTTAATTTTACACATTTACACATATGACTTTTTTTTACTTTTAAGTTAAATGAACTTACATTGTTTAGTGAATTTAGTCAATGTAAGAAATGCGTAACTGTTTTTGAGCTGATCCTGCTGGTTTCTTAAAGCTATAAAAAGAAACATTTAATCATTATTTACATCATGTTAGCCTTAACCCGGAGCACAAAACAAAAAATTATTTAAAAAGAGAAGCAAAAATCGTTAAAAACTTAAAACATGATGAACAGAAAGTATAACAAACAATTTGTTCATTCTCATTTGCTCCAACAGCAAAAAAAAAAAAAAAAAATCCATGATAGTGCTTCAATGATATTCATAAAAGAGAAAGATGTCAAATTTGTAGTCACTCCATCAGACAGTTAGAAACACTAACGTAGTGTTAACTAGTTTTCTGAAATGTAAGGCAGTATAACACAAAACATTGTTATAAATTCACATAAAATTTTTAAAAAGGAATATATTTTAAATAATATGATGTTTAATAACTGTGGAAACGCTTCATTACAGTCCGTCGTATTTGAAACTTTTCAAACAGGAGTTTCAATCCCAACGTTCTTGACAATATCGTATTTTGTGTTTCACAGAAGATAGAAAGTATTAAAGGTTTTGAAAAGTGAGTGGGCGATTAATGCCAAAATCTTCTTTTTTGAGGTAACGTACCGCTTTGACTGATCATCAAGCCAGACTGTAGCCAGATTCAGACCAGCTTAGGCTGATTTAATAAGACTGAATTGGGCTGTTTCAAAGAAGAAAAGAATGTCTCCAGATGAACTCTTTCAAACAAACCCCTGTTTTTAGTATCACAGGTCATTATTTCTGTGCCGTGCTCAGCTTTATACCTTGTCAGTTTCCTAAACACCCCCCTCATCCCTGTTCAGCAATAACTTCCTCATTTGTAGCCTGTAGGAAGTAGACCTGCTGCATTAGTGGCAGATCTGTTTGTAGGAGAAAGAAAAGGGGAAAACAAGAGGAAAAGGTGTGCATGTGTCCCCTTTTGCAGCGGTTTCTTTCTCTTGGTTAAGCTGCAGGTGACTCATCATTTCCCACCATGCTAATGATACAGGACTGCTGATATGAACATCCAGCCAGACACATTCATCATCCATGCCGCACCTTCCTTTAATCATTCGTATGTAAAAAGGCAACGATAAATTACATGTTCATGCAACGGCAACAGATCAAATACAACACATTAGCCAGGAGTTTGTTCAAGTGAATTAATCTTGTTCTCTCTTTAACTATTACTGATTTGCTTTCATTTATATACTTGACCTACAGCGCGCTGTATGGAATAAAATTAAAACAAATAAACAAAGGGAGTGAGCCACCAAAAAGAAAGTTATTCAGTCAAGGACAGCACTGTTTGATTCGTTTCTGGCAGTTCACCAGTAACAATAAAGAAGTGATTTGCTGCCTTTAGTATATGACTGCAATAACAACATGTGCATCAAGGCATTTCAAATACCTGCATATAGCGTTTTTACAGCAGAAGGACCAGAAAAAGGGCAGTGACTATAATGACTCGACTTTACTGATTTGCAGTAAAGGATGAGAGATGACAGTGCAACTGAGAGTCTGAGTCATACTTCCTGTTATTGTGGTGGTGGTGGTCTCATATCAAAATGATAGTTCACCCAAAAATGAGATTTAAGTCTTTATTTATGTTTATTCCAAACCTGTATGATTGTATTTTTCTTTAGACATGAACTGAGAACTTGAACTTGTGTGTGTCTAAACAATGAGCCAATCCCCCCCAAAAATTCATTTCAATTCATATTTAAGGTCTGATTAACTGATACTGATTTTAAACAACAGCTCAACAAACAAGAAGTTCATATTAAGTAACCTACATTTAAACCATCATCTTGCTCCAATTTTTCCAAATGAAGCCAAAGCAGTTCCCTTTCGAAAACACATACTACTGGTGTTTTGCTCCTGACTGAATCATTGTTTCAGTGAAACAGGAATCAGACTGATTCCTAATGGCTCGCTCATTAAAAACAGTCACTTTTCGCCATCTACTAATGTAACTATGTGACTTGCAGAAGGAGTCACAATAAGTGCTGCTAAATTTTTGGTTTTCCTGCAGAATTGGGCTACTTTAACATTGTTGCTGTGGGTTGTTTTCATGTCCGCGGGTTAAAGAAAACCTAATAACATGATATTTTAGCCTCTGGAGTGCTAATTTTACATGTGGAACCCCGCCAAAAAATTTGTGTTTCTCCAGGAAAGTAATTTTTACCAGAAGACTCCCTTGAAACGCAATTGGGCTAGTTTGGGGTTAGTTTGAATAGCAACTAGGTGGGATTTGTTGTGAAAACCTGGCAACCGTGGTCAGAATCCACAATTACGTGAATTCCTGAATTCGGAAAAGTGTACCTTTCTTAATATTTTGTATTCCACTGAACTGCTTCCATTGTTTTTCTATGTTGACACACATGACATAATGTTATAAAAGGGATTTTTTTATACGTTCAACTACCTTGCATCACACATTTTTAAAAGCAAAATGCATTTTGTGAATGGCCCCTAAACACATTACTAGTAATCTGAATTTAGTCTTTAGTCAGGCACCATTTATTTTTAATTATATTGTTTATTCTTATTCTTGTTTATCTGCATTACTGGAATAGAGCATTATAAACAGTAAAAGTTCCCTGCTCGACCAATCAAATTCAAGGACCAGAGTTTTGTTTATGATTATAGTATTTAGGATATACAGGATATATAGGATATATTTACTACTTCTGAAGATCTGACAATGGAAAAATATACATATATGTGTTTTTGTAGGAGACCAGATGGTGTATTTACGGCTTCTACCAGCAGAGGCTAATAGGTCCATGCTAAGTAGCTAAACCTTGACCCCTTTACAGTGACACACTTGCAGAGCCAGGCAGCATGAGAATCCCGATCGGTGGCGGAGGCACACGTCTGTGTTAATGTACAAAATATGCTCTTAGCCGCCTGCTGCACACGATGAAGCTGAGAAGGGACTTGGAGGGGCGTCTTAAGTAGCTGCCAGGCCAGCGATGCAAGACCCTTTCCAACAGTAACCGAGTTAGCGAGGTGATCTGGGACAACTGATATGCCCTCTGATAATTCTCAGCATTACAAGCCATTCTCTCCCCAATTGCTCTCTATCAGTGAAAAGAGAGGGGACTTTTATGTTAAATAAAGATGGAAAGGGAGAGCCAAGATCCATTTAAAATGACACAGTCAATTTTAAAACTAAAGTGTGTGATTTTCTTCTGGTAAAATGCACATTTCAACTTAATATTCAGAGACACCAATAAGTAGGCTGATTTCTCTTAAAATTGTAAAAATGCTGTTTCTGTTTCTTTAGTATTGCTTAGTGCTGGTTTAGTGCTGGTAGTTTTAAGTATTTAAATATTAAACTCTATATTTTTCTATTTATTGATTCATGGAACTGCCATTAGAAAACGTGTTTATTCTAAACATTTCTGAATCCTCATCTTACAAATAAAACTCCATTTATCATTTATCAATGATAAATAATGAAAACTGTATTTTCTATTACCTATAATATTGCCATAAAATAAAATATTATCTGAATTTCTAACCCACAATGTACAGAGTCTACTCTAACAGTGTGTTTGTGGAATAAATCTGTCGCTTTGTTTATACGGCATCCCAAATCCTTTTTATTTTTAAATCTTTTTCTTTTTTTGCAATCTGATTATTTTTGTCATCTAAACATCAAAAACACCCCTGAAAATTGATTTTTACAATTCAATCCCGAACATAATTATGGACAGTTTGAAATCCAATTCAAATCAGATTCCTGGAGATGCATTTCATACAAGCCAGTCAGAATTCAAGTGTTTTATTGTCACTGTGTGTGAAACGTATTTGACAGCACACACACCAAAGCAACAAAATCCCTCCACCCTGTCCCACATTCGATCATGATGTAAACAGAGGACAGATTTCCTTCTCGCTGCACCCAATAGCTGTCACTTGGGAGCACAAACAATATGCATATTTGTCATAAAAATGACTTCTCTGCCCTTGAACACACAGATATGATTTCCTCACTAGCCAGCAACATTGTGGACAAACATCAGGTTTGAAAAACAGAAAAATAATCAGCCCTGTCGCACAGCCCCTGGGACAAAATCAACTTCGAGGGACGTGTCAGAAACTTTTCTTTAACAATAACATTTACAGCATCTGCTGCTTCCTGTCACCTGCAGACATTTCCCCTTGCTTTTTTTTATTTCTATTCTGGAGGAAGGAAGGATTTTACCTCTTGGCCTGAGCAGACAAAGGCTATTGCACATACTGTATATTTCACACAGATTTGTCTGCAGAAACATCCTCTATCCTCCATTTATCGTGTGTGTCTTCACCCAGATTATTTCTTCTTATCATTTAATTTGATAGAAAGTATCAACTGCTGATGTTCTGAAGTGATTTACTTGTTACTCCTAACCCCAATCTACTTTTTATGTCACCTGTTATTGGCTGAAGCCCACCACCCAGGTGATTGATTTTGTGTGCTAGCCTACCCAGTCAGTGCTCTCAGCGCTCACTCTCCTCTCAATGGCCAGAGATTTCCCCAGAGGCAGTTTCAGACTCTTCGGCTGGCCGCTTGAATATTCCTCATTGCTGTAATTGAAACAGGTTTTCTTGGCCTGTCTCCATTAAATCATGTCTGAGTGAATTCCTTTGTTCTTTGATCCCTGCAATTAGCTCCAGTACTTCATGTCCTGTCAGGAGGTGGAGAATTATTTGATGTCTCACTCTGCCTTCGCCCGCTTCTGTATTGGTCTTGCGGGCGGTTTTGCCCTCTTTTTTGCTTTCACCGTTAGCTCTGCATCTCAGAAGGTAATAGGAAAGCAACGAAACATGGGCTCATTTTCCAGGCAGGGCGATTGAAAGAAATATCATCTTTGCAGTGAGTGCCAGTGACTGAGCACAAAATGGATGCTATCCAGTATCAATCACAGGCCACGTTCGAGAGGGAGAATTGCCATCATCAATGTTATATAATGCAGTGCTGCACATCGATGCAGAGCGATTTATTCTCTGGACAGTGTGAACTGTGGTATAGGATACAGCAGGAATGTATTGGTCATTGACACAAAAGAGTGTCTACAGGAAGAAAGAAAATAAAAGGAAAAATGTGCTAGTTTTCAGAGGTTTGCTTAATGTTGGTTTCATATGATTTTGAAAATCATATGATTAACTTACTTATTTACTCATTATATATAATGTGAATATATATATTGTGTGTGTGTGTATATGTATATGTGTGTGTGTGTGAGACCCTGGACCACAAAAGTCTTAAGTCACTGGGATATATTTGTAGCAATAGACAAAAATACATTGTATATGGGTCAAAATTATAGATTTTTCTTTTATGAAAAAAATCAGTACGATATAAGTAAAGATCATGTTCCATGAAGATATTTTGTAAATGTCTTACCAAAAATATGTGCATATTACTAATAAAACTTTTTTATTAGTAATATGCATTGCTAAGAACCTCATTTGGACAAATTTAAAGGTGATTTTCTCAATATTTAGATTTTTTTGCATATATATATATATATATATTAGAATGATTTCTGAAAGGATCATGTGACACTGAAGACTGGAGTAATGATGCTTTGTTGTTATTTTAAATTAAATGGATTTTTAATCTAATAAATGGAGCCTTGATGAGCATAAGAAACATCTTTAAAAGCCATTAAAGCCATTAAATTTTTAACGGTAGTATATAATATATATATATATATATATATATAAAGGTAATATTATTAAATATTTCCTCTAAATCCAACATATACAACCTGTAAGGAAATATGTTATTCAAATATTTCCTATCATTTCTTCTTTTTTCTAAGAAATAATAATAAAAGATTATGCCAAACTATATAATACGATTTTCTTTTTATTAATTTTTTTTTTTTTTAATGAGCCCTTTATCTTCATGACTATGCTTCCAAAAACAAATAAAAAAATTATTTTAAATTCAAAAACGGGGGAAAAAAAGCATGCTCATCATGGAAGAAGTGTATTCAAGCGGTTGCATTTTTAATGTATTTTTAAATAAATGACCAGATGAGCTTCATGTCATTGCCCAATGTGTCATAGATCTGCAAGGCTGGCAGACATCAAAAAGACAATGTAATCTCCCAGAGAAGAAGGGGGAAAAGGCTTGCGGAAATGTCTCCTGCACAGCTGTAGCAGGCAGGCATGCGGCCAAGCCAAATATGCAGACCTGCCAAAGTGAATTACGCCCATGAAGCGGAGGATTGTCTTTGCTAGTTCCGCTAGTTACTTGGTCAAAGCATAATTGATTTGAGGTGGGAGAACCTGATTGTTTCGAAAAACACTCAACCACACATCCAGAATGAATCATGAATTCAGTGTTTCATGCGGTGATACTTCTCCCACATTCAGCAGATAACGACAGCGACAGAAACGTAAAAAAAAAAACGACACGTTACTTAATGGAAGTTATCTTGATGAATATCTCGCAGAGCTCAGAGACTTTTAGCGCGTTCTGAGACGCATCTCTTCTGATCTATGGGCGTTTTCTGAGGCGACGCATATGGGTGGCTGCCAGAATCGTCCGCTGGCAGACAGGCCAATCTCTCTGAGGAAGCGCCGCATCTGACAAACCCCGCTGACTTATCTCTGCTATGGCTCTTCCCCTCCCTTCAAAACACTGGAGATGGATTTTCTGTTTTTTAAGAGCTGTGGTCACAGTAAGGCAATACTCTCAGGCACGCAGAGCCTAGCCGCTAGTCACGTCTGCCCTGCTCGCAAATGCAGTTCAATCTTTTGAGACCCTACTGGAAAACTGAACGGAGTCAATTAAAGAGAACACAGGGAGGAGATGGCAAAACCTCATCAAACAAGGGCCGTTCAAAGTCGGGTATTAAAATGTAAAAGAACAGAGCGAGGTGGGGATGTCCGCACATGAAAAGGCAGCGGGAAACAACAACGACAATGAGAAAATGATATTTGTTCCCATAAACGCTGAGCCGTCTTCGCACGCCCCGCGTGGACCGGCTGGTCATGGTCGCAGCTATTCCCAGCTAATGTCTTTTACAGCGCGCTTCTCGCTGGCCCGTTTGAACCTGCATTGTTATGGGCTGGCAGGCCACAGGTTTCATGAGAGGGCCGACTGATGTCTCTGTGGTCAGCCTGTCTGACCGTGAAGCCCTCTTTTTTAGATTTAGGAGCGGGCTGACTCAAACTTGGCGCGCATCAGAAACCCACAACTTTCCAGCCTAAGGCGACAGAGCTGACCACTACAACGTTTGCTCGGTCACAGCAGAGCCAGTGGTAGCCATTTGGTGACCGAATGGTGTACTCGACACAGTGTCTCTGAGCTGTTGTAATAATTACAGTCCGGCAGTTTGTTCGGGAATGGAGAATGATAAAGTTATAAAAGGTCCAGAGATTATATTTTTTATTCATTTGCTGTTGTTGTCGGAGTCATTTCAAAAGGCACGTACTAAACTCCTTCATCTCGCAAAGAAAAGAGTCGTTAGGGGTTCGCAAGAACACAAAGCACAGGAACTGAAGCCACAAGATAATAACTCATTAAATTGTTCAGAACATTGGAGCACTTACATGACTCAAAAATACATACAAGAATCAAGATTAACCGTTAATACTTAAGAAGCCTGTATGACCTTCACGAACCTGTCACAACAGTCTGTTTTATAGCTATTTTTTTACATTTTGACCCAAAATGACAATTTTTTTTCACAAACTATTTTGAACTTGTTTTTTTCTTTCCCACACATCATGTAAAATGTGTATAATTATTATACAAATATAATTTTTTAAACAATGCATCTTAAAACTTAAAAAAAACACATTTTTGTAATGATCAAAGGTTTTAGCTTAATTCATTTTTATGATGCACTTCAATGAAGATCTAGAGCAGTCTAGAACAAAAGTAACTACTACTATATATATATACAGTATATATATATATATATAAACAATAAAATAATGATAAAAAGTAAATTGTGACCTTTAAAAAGTAAAAGTGGCCAAAGTACCACCTCCACTCTGAAAACCAGCTTTAAAGGGTTAGCTCACTCAAAAATGAAAATGTTGCCATTAATTACTCACCCTTGTGTTGTTCCAAACCTATAAGACCTCCGCTCATCTTGGAAACACAAATTAACATATTTTTCATGATATCAGAGAGCCTTCTGACCCTCCATTGACAGCAGTACAACTGAAATGATCCCAGGTACAGAAACGTAGTAAATACATTGGTAAAACAGTCCATGTGACATCAATGGACCAACTTCACTTTGGCGATGCTAGGAGAATACTGTTTTGCGCAAATAAAACAAAAATAACATAATTTACTCTTCTCCCATGACTTACGTCTTCCGCCATGCTCAACGCGCCGTATACGCAAGCTTTAACGTATTTGACATAATCAGCCTTGTTTACATCCGGGTGAAACCACGCGCATGTGCGTAATCCACGGCTGTTTGCACCTAGAAGAAAGCATACGCTTACGCGGTAATATTCTCTAAAATGGCGGAAGACATAAGTCATAGGAGAAGAATGGTTGAGTATATGATGTTATTTTTGTTTTCTTTGCGCAAAAAAAAAAGTATTCTAGTATCGTCACAAAACTAAAGTTGATCCACTGATGTCGCATGGACTTCTTTACCGGTGTTTTTCTACGTTTCTGGATCTGGGATCATTTCAGTTGTATTGCTGTCTATGGAGGGACAGATGACTCTCTGGTATCATCAAAAATATATTAATTTGTGTTCCGAGGATGAACGAAGATCTTATGGGTTTGAAACGACATAATGGTGAGTAATTAATGACATCATTTCCAGTTTTGGGTGAACTAACCCTTTAAGTCAGCATAAAAATCTATTTTCTATTTTAAATCTCTTTTCTCCTTATTTATTTATTTTTTTTTATTAACCTTGTAATGTTTAATCAAAATGTCATAAATTTCTGGTGAAACAACACCTCTTCTGTTAAAACAAAAGACTTCTCTCTTAAGTCCACTTAAAGCTTCAGATCTTTTGCTACTTCCATTTCATTAACCAGGCTGGTTTAGCTGATCTGTCTATTAGCAGAAAGAAGGCTGTCAATTAGCTGGTTAACTCTTTTAATTAACTCTTGCTGGTTAAGCAGGTTAAAAGTCTGGAAGCATAGTGGATTGTAAAATGTCTCTGTGGATCTTTTTTTATCTTCCCATGTCCTTGATTAGCACGACTTCTCTGGGCTTGTTTGGCAAATCAGCCTCCAATGAGATGGATTATGAATAGCTCTGATCTACATTCAGCATGTGAAGAATGAGCGCTCAGGTCTGGTCACCAGCAAAGAGTAATGAACTGTACATACCAGTGGAGCAGTAGGCTGCCCCAGGGATACTTTCACGGAGGGATGGGTTGCAGAAAAAGCCGATGACAGCGTTTCACTGAGGAAAATATGCTTGTTGATTGCAAAATAATCCAGAGCAGATGAAGCGGCAAATTTTCAACTCCTTTAACATTTATCAAACACACAGCCATGTGTCTTGAGCCTTCCTCCTGTCTCAAACACACCCGGCGCTCCAGCGGAGGGATTCACCTGCATTTACACTGCTGTTAGAGAACCAGTTTATAGTAAAGTATACAGCTGCATTAGATCAGTGCAGTATCTTTCAGCAGGAAAATATCCAATGCATTACTTTTCACTAAAAAGTAATGCATCGAACATTCACCAAAATCAGGACAAACTTTTTCTTGTTTTCAAACTTCGTGCGGCAAGAGACATAAAGATATACACTAATTAAAAAGTTTTAAAAAAATCTATTTTATTTAGCAAGTATGCACTAAATTGATTAATAATAACAAAAAGGAAATTTATAATGTTACAATTCACTGCAAAAAATGCTTTCTAAGACTAGATTTTTTGTCTTGTTTCCAGTCAAAATATCTAAAAATTCTGAAATCAAGAAGAATTTTCTAGACAAGAAAAAAATTGTCTTGTTTTCAGAAAAAAATAGTCAAAATTAAGTGACTTTTTGCTTAGAATAAGCTAAATAATCTGTTTTCTGTTTGAAATAAGATTATTTTGCTTACCCCATTGGCAGATTATTTTGCTTGTTTCAAGTAAAAACTCACTTAATTTTAGCATGTTTTTTTCTGAAGACAAGACAATAATTTTTTCTTGTCTAGAAAATCCTTCTAGAATTTCTAGATATTTTGGCTGGAAACCAGACAAAAAATCTAGTCTTAGAAAGCATTTTTTGCAGTGTTCCTATTTCTAATTAATCTTAAAAATCCTGAAAAAAATGCACTGTAGTTTCCAAAAAAAATAAAAATAAAATAATAATAAAATAAATTATGCAACACAAATATTTTAAACATTTCAACATTATAAGAAATGTTTCATGTCAGCCTATTAATGATTTGTGAAGGATCATGACAAGACAGGAGGAACGGCTGCTAAAAAATTAACTATTAAAAATATTCAACTATAACAACTGTAATATTTTTCTGTTATTTTAAATTGTAATAATACTTTATATTATTACTGTTTTTACTGTAAATATGATTAAATGAATGCAGTGGTAAGCACAAGATACTGTACAATTAAAAAACATTTTAAAAATCTAACTGGCTTTTTGAATTAGAATGTATTTTCATAAAACTCATTTACAGTATACTTCATGAGGAAAAAATATTAAATAATTTTGCTAAATTAATTTGTTAAAACATCTTATTCTTATTATCATTATCATTATTATTATTGTTATTATTATTATTAACTATGTGCATTTTTAAACTATTAAAAGCAAGTGTTTTCAATAAAATAAAATGACTATTATCTCATGATCAGTATTTAGGAAAAAAACTATGAAATTTATTGAAATGAACTAATTAATACATTTATTTATTTTTATTTATTTATTTTTATTTTATTTTATTTATTTTTTTGCGTTTTAAGTGCAAATATAGGTTGTATTAAGTAGGAAAGTCCAAAAGAAATTTGGAAAATATTCTTGCAGACCACCGTGAACTCCCAACATCCAATCCACTGACCTAAAATACCACCTATCCAAGACCTGATGTAATCAGTAATATACTGCCTGCGCATATACCTCTCTATTATACAGCCCAGACAAGTGTCATAGCATAATGTCCATCGTTCGAAATATGCCGTGATTTCTACCCATATCAGGTTCATGTCATCTTTTATCAGTTCATCTACCAGGGGATCAATAGCCTGAACTAAACAGTCTTTGAACTTGAATGACTGTAGACTTAAAAATAAATGAATGAATCAATAGCAAACAAGATATCGAACAACCATCATCTTAAGATTCATTCCACATCCCAGGATCTTGTTTGAATGGCCATGAATCAACATAGCCAACGTTACTCAGTCATGAGTAAGCAATCTGACTCATGTACTCACAGGGTCAAAGCATGGATTAATACAGCCTTGTATCTATGAACATGCCCAAAAGATGATCAGAAATGAAAGGGGACATTTTCCCCAAGCACATTTCCTTTATGACTTCAAACATTGACACACCCTAGTGAAAACATAGCAGTGAATAAAGTATCTCAGACAAGAGAGACTTGAGAAACTGTGATGTTTTCATTTATAAATTTTGATGTGCTACATAATCAGGCTATTTTATGAGCCAGACATCAATCTGAGATGATGCCTCAAGCCGTTGAGGGAGGACGAGTAATTTATACATCATTTGTAGATTTTGACGGCAAAAGCTTTGGGATTCAGTCTCACGTAAGTAAACATACACAGCTCATTTTTTCAACACCTGCTCTCTCATCTATTTTGGTTTTCAAATGTCTCATTTTTAAAAAATCTTCTTGGGGAAGCCAAATTGTTTTTACCAATGACCCTTTATCCACAACACCGTAAGTGGGTTTTATTCATTAAAAAACTGTTGCTTTTAAGAGGCCCTGCTTGGGCACTTAAGAACAACATATTCTCAGGCCATTTTCTCACCAAACAGACACGGGTGGTCACCTTTTATTTTTTTTAAAGAAATGTGTTGCTATATATCTACTCACTCCCCATTGAAAACAACAATATTGCATGAGGTTTCACTACACTGTAAAAAACAAAATTGGTCTTAACATCTTATTGGAGTATGTTTTACAACAAAAAACTATTTAATTAAATGTATTATTTGCCATTTCTTAGTAATGGTTGGAGAAATTGACCAACTATTTATGAGTTCTATTGAGCGTTAGACATAAATTGCATTTATAATCAAAGGAAACCAATGAAACGGTCCAGAATTTTGGGCTGCTGAATCACTGTTGCATTACCAAACTGAATAAACAATCACAGCAGTCTTTCAAAACAGTTTAGAGAAGAAAATACAATAATGCTATAATGGACGGACACTAAAATACGTAGCAACCCATGCTTGATTAACATGATAAAAGTATGTTGGTTGACCAGCTAAGCCAGCAGCAAACAAACACTAACCATCTTAGACTTAATCGCGATTAATCGCATCCAAAAATATGTGTGTGCTGTGTATATTTATTACATATATATAAATACACACACTTTATACATTTCAGAAAAATATGTTACCCTTTCAGTCGAATCACTTCGACGTTACAGATGGGAACTCGCCAGAGAGACCAATTGTCTTTGAGCCTTATACTAAAGGCCAATGAAACATTGGCGCGCACTGATT
>JAUMHE010000072.1:12050755-12061390 GCA_032359235.1 Enteromius mattozi
TTCAGATTTGGTAATCAGGCGGCTGAGAGCGAGTGAAAATGACTGCGCTGGGATCAGCGCACAGAGACAGCGTGACATATATATATACATAAGAATATATATTTATGTGTGTGTATATACAGTATATATATATATATATATATATATATATACAAATTAAAACAACTTTTAAAATGTTTTCTGTCATATGTCAATACAACATAATACTTAAAAAAGAAAAAAAACTTTCAAAGTTTGTCAAATATTACACTTCTCCATGAAGTTTTGTGATTCATCCACTGTAGAAGAGAAGAGAAGAGAAGAGAAGAGAAGAGAAGAGAAGAGAAGAGAAGAGAAGAGAAGAGGTATTCAATCTTTGACATTATACATGGAGTTGCACTAAGGCCTGATCTCATGCAGACCTGAAGTAGAAAAGCCTCTGAAGTGGTTTCCTGTGAACTCTGTACTCACTATATATTTAGAAAAACACAAGGTTTGTCCCTCTACACAGCATGAGATCTCGCAAGTGCTCAGATTTTTTTTTTTGTTCAAGCTGTGAAGGCCAAAACGAGAAAAAATGGATACTGAACCTGCTCATTTGAAACTCTTTCCTCTCTGACGAAAAGTATACATTTTGCATTTGCTTTTAGCAACAAATTTGTGTTGAGAACATCCGCCCTCCTTCTCTGAAGAGGAGGGTCTATTTATTGCATTTTAAACAAGTCATGCATTAAATACAGCCAATTCTAGAGTCACCAAGAAAGGAAGACAATTCACTTAGCCAGTTCAGACTTAGAGTATTTCAACATTTGATACGTGCATAGAAATGAGATGAAAATCATCCTCTCAGGTTTGTAGGGGGGATAAAGCACACACTTCCAGGACGTGTTTTCCAGGAGTTTTATCTGCCATTCACTTTTCAGTATGAAAACCGCAGATGACCCATTGCATCTTAAAAACCCATTCCCCGTCATGTCTCAGCCATGGAAGCAGGAGAATTGATATTCCGTAAAAGGCTTGTGTCTTTCTCCTGTCACTGGCGTCTGTTCCATTCAGAGGAACTGATGAGAAAATGTTCCTGTCAATACTTCAGCCTCCAATCATCCCTGATCACTCAGGCATTAAGTTTTCCATGCTGTCACCTCCCCTACCACCCACACTCTTATCTATTTTATCAGCTAAATTGTAGGATTATAGATTATAGGTTGCATTTCAGTTCACTTTGACAGAATCATTCATGTCTACAGTGATTAACATTCAAGTGATGCACTAGAAGTTTCCAAAATGTTCTGGTGATTAAGAGCTAAACAGAGAGTCAAAGACATTTTTCGCATGCATGTCAATTCTGAATGAATTGCAAAACTTAACATTTAATAAAAATAAATATACAAATAAAATAAAAAATGAATAATAAGTAACTAATCCTATGGCAATTATGCCAGCATTTAGTTGTTAAACTATAATAATAATAATAATAATAGTAATAGTAGTAATAATTAATTATTATTATTATTATTATTGTTGTTGTTGTTGTTGTTTTTATTATTATTCTTCATTATCACATTGAAATATAATAACATATCATATAATAAATTACTATTAAATAATATTAATATTTATAGAAATGAAAATACATTTAGAAATGATTAAAAACAGCATTTAGTTGTTAAACTTCACAAGTAATAATAATAGTAGTAGTAGTAATAATAAAAATTATTGTTGTTTTCATTATTATATTATTGATTATCAATCAAGCTTGAAATATAATTACATATATAATAAATTACTATCAAATATTAACGAAAATACATTCAAAAATTTAAAAATTAAAAATTAAATAAATAGCTTGAATATTTATATATTTATTAAAATTAACTTGAATATTTAAGCTAATTTTAATAAATAGATTATTAGTTGACATTTGCTAAGTTATATTCATCTAATTAATATTTTGAATGAAACATTCAGAAAAAGGCTCAACCCACAGGTGTTTATGCATTAAAATGAATATATTATATGCATCAATTTTAAGCAATAGTTAATCCAAATATGAAAATTTACTTATCCTTAAATTCCAAATTAGCATGACATTCTAAGAAAGATCGGAGCAACGTGCAGTTTAATAAAAAATTTTTTGAAAAGGTTAAGAGCTTTGAGCAATATTAGGGTATTTCTTTTTTGATTGAACTATCCCTTTAATGCCACCCTCGCCTCCATGTGATCTTTACACTAAGCCCACCGTGTCTCAACACAAAAGTTTCAAAAACACCAAAAAGTTAATGAAACGATGGTGAATAAACACACATTGACAACAGGCCTACAATTTGGGACACTGGCAAGTGATTATGGTTTTCATTAACATATGTGATCACATTTCACCAACGTCTGTCCTCGGTAAAGTAAGAAAAGGAGGTCTCATTATTACAGTGTTTGGAGCCCCGAAGCATATCTTTTCCTCACGGTACGTGACCCCAATCAGCTTAGAATTGATGAGATACTGTAGACGCAGGCCTGCAGCTGGCTAACCAGCACACGGTCTATGGAAACTTCCAGACAATCCATGACGACTTTCTTTGAACTCCTGTAATGAGGTTATTTATCAGACTTCCATCTTCTACAATGTAACAGACTGTGAAAGGGTTTACGTGAAGCGCTGGAGACAGAATATTTCCACCACACCACTGATGAAAGAGGCACTATGTGGCGTCTTTAAAGTGACCGTGGAAGTTGCTAACCACCAAAGCCCTGCATTTTAATAAGATCAGGCTACAAACGCAGGGCTTCAAACAACTAAAAAGTCTAGAAAATAAAATATTATGTTGATTATTGTTCAAACATGACACCCAAGCACAAGGCTGGTTCTGGTTCTCTTTTTGACTGACTCATTAAAAAAACAGTTCATAAGAGTCATTTTCTTGCACTGCTGTGTGATGGAAACTTTGGAGATCTGAGAAAATCACACTTTTTTTTTTTGCACATTTTTACTCACATTCTGGAGTCCAGAAATAGGGAGCACTATGAATTCAAGCACATGAATCTCCAGAACTGATTATTGATTTGCGGTCAATCTTAAAGACAAGACATTATGCCTTCCTCAAATACTGCAAGATTTCACTCTCCATCCTCTCCTCCAAACACTTGAGAGGGCAAAATGTTTTAAATCAGTCAGCATAAAGCCTTATTCTGTTTTTCATGACCAAGACTTGATTTGTAAGTTAAAAGGCTGTTTTGCAGGTTAATAATTCAGAGTGTCCTGACTGTGAGAGGAGTTTGAGGGGGGGAGTAGAAGCACTAAGAAGTGGATCGATTAATCATACTGAAGGATACACATCTTCTTTATCAAACCGGGCTTGCTTTTGGGGTGGAAGACTAGGTGCAGAAAACTGTAATCAGTGACAGCTTATAAAGAAGGCTTAGGCTGCTCCTCTGTATTTAAGGTCATACATTTTTGCAAAGAACAGCATAGTGTAGATTTGAAAAACTCACATAATTATCTAATCTTTGGACATTATAATTTGGCGAACTTGCAAAAATGTCGCTCTCGTTTTGCCAAGCCCACATTCAAATCTGTCTTGCATCTGTCTAAGCACTAAAACATAAGAAACAAAGAAGCATATTTACATGGAAGACGCGTATTTACATGTAACACACACACGCATCACCATCATTTTTTTACATATGTGCACACATAATACATATTTACATAAAAGTTTTTGTTTACAACATATATGTGTGCAAACTGTGTATATGTATTGTTTATATAAATACACATACATGCATATATTTAAGAAACTGTTATATTTATATATTAAGTATATTTATATATAATATAAATCATATTAATATAAATATATACATGTAAATACATGTCAATATTTTCAAAACTTAAACTGCATGTGTGTTTTTATATACAAAATAAATATACACAGCACACACACATATTATGTAAACAAAAACTGATTTTGGATGTGATTAACCGTTTGACTAATACACACAAACACACACACACAGATATATACATGTATGTGTGTGTGTGTGTGTTTATATTGCTAATATATAAATTTAATATATGTCAGTTATATTTAATTTTGACATTTTTACTATACAAATCAAAGACATCCAAATGCGAATGCTTTTCATCCATGCTTATGGTTTCTTTGCATGAAAATGTAAATATGCTGATAAAAATCAAGTTGAAAAGTTTGAGATTTTTTGCATTTTCAGAAGCTTAAACTATCAACAAAGTTGAATCTTTGCATGAGTTGCACTAACAACGTCTATGGAGGTCCTTCATAAAGGGATGTCATGTTTTTGTAGTCTAGTTTTGATTAAGAAAACCTCAATCAATTTGTGTTTATACCGGTTTACATGTGTGCTAATTGGTGCCAAAACAGATATGTTTGTTGTCACAATGACTTGGGAGAGACCATGAGGATGACAGTAGTTAAACATCACTGAACAGCGCACAGCCGGCCAATGTTAATAAAAGTGTTCTGGCTCACTGTACCTCAGTAGAAGTAAGTCTAAAAAGAGAATGAAGAAACAGACTATGAAGGTCATGAATGCTCGGGGGATATAATCCTCTGCAGTCTGTAGGATAGAGAGAGAGAGAGAAAACATGTTTTAGATGTTCTTTGAGGTTTCTGGGAAACGCGATAGGGCTGGCAAACATGCTCCCCAGAAGCAACCCCCCTCAAACTGGGCTGAACAAAGCGGAGGAGTCTCACAGTGGAGCAGTGGCAGATGGAGAACGTCTACTGCATTCAGATTTCCTTCTTCATTCTACCTCCATTTTACTGCAATTCTATTGGAAAACACAACTTCTAAAGTCTTCTTATGGCCCATAGAAAAACATATTACTGCTGCCACTTTGCATTTGTTGAAACATGTTACTGTGTTTGTGAGGCAGCCTTGAGCTGATATTCCTAAAACATTCTGATTGAGGATTTGTTCCCTAACACCATTACCCATAACCATTCAGCTTCTGCTACCGGTTCAGCTTGAACTGCTTCACATACACAACCAACACAAGGTTTTGTGGATGTTTACAGTCTGTTCACACTAAACCTAAATATGCAGTACATTTATTTTTATACATTAAAAACTCAACCAAAAAGATATTTTTTGACATTTGTCCAAAGCTGCTGCAGCTACACTGTAATTCCGTTAAAAATGTGATTTTGATTAATGTACATACAGTAGCACATACATTACTATATGGGATCAGTAAGATAAATTAATACTTTTATTTAGCAAGGATGCATTAAAATGCAAAAGTGGCAGTGACTTTAAATTGTTACAAATAATTTATATTACAAATATCATCAAACGAAAATTAAAAAAGTATTAACTGATTTTAACATTGATGATAATAATAAAATGTTTCTTGATCACCAAATCACAATAATATTTCAGAATATTACTGTTCTTACTGTATTTTTGATTAAAATCACATGATATGATCATATGATGTGATTTAAACATTTTCCTTTCTCTTTATAGTGTTACAAGCTCTTGGTGCATAAAGAATTTCTGTAAAGTTTCAAAGACTAAAGTCTCAAAACCAGAGAGATATTCTTTTAAAAAAAATTATGACTAAAACAGCTTGTTTAAACATAACACTGGCCAAATCTTTACGTAAAGGAAGAAGGTGGAGCTATTGCTGGACATCGTTGTGTGTCTCTGTGAAAGTAAAACTACTTTGTTTGTGCTTCCAAAAGAGGACACAACTAGAAATCAGAGGTTGTATTCACAACACTATTCCAGAACAGTTCAACCCAAATATTAGAGTGTGCTCAGTGCATTTACGGAGGACTATTTCCTGGACCTGGGAGCAGCATATGCTAGCTGTGCAATGGGGCAATTCTAACTGTCTGGCGCTTCTGACTCACAACCTTTAAGTATGTTATGTTTTGTTTTTTTTGTTGTTGTTGTTTGTCATTTCTCCAATCACGAATACAGACATGATGTTATGTTTATGAGGCGCAATGCAACGTCACACGTAAAAAGACAGTACTAAGTCATGATAATCAGTAATTATGTCTCCACTTGATGCAACAAATGCCTCATTTTTTTGGTGTTATAGCGCTGGGAAGTGGCATCACGTTATGGTAAGAGGCGTAACATTTCTACCAAATGCTTGAGGTATTTAGCCAAATCACAGTCCACTGGATAGCTGGCCAATCAGAGCACACCTCATTTTTTAAGAACAATGAGCTTCGTACAAATCGAAACAAGAAACAAAAATGTACAGTATGTGGAAAATAATGTGTTTTTTGAAACTTAAACTACATAACCAAATAACCAATGACACAAACTAATGTTTTTTTAGCAACATCATATGACCACTTTAAATAAATGCAACCAGTGGTCAGTATAATACACCTACAAAAAAAAACTTTAAAAAAGCATACCAACCTTATGCTTTTGAACACAGTGTATATGCAAAATATGGTCATAGCTAAAAGTCAAGGTCTTAAGTTTGATTCCCAGAGAATGCATGAACTGATAAAATTATAATCATTTATGCAATCTGAGACTCTTGATCTGTCAAATCCATGAATACAGAAATAAAATGATTGGGCTTTAAATGATTGCGGAGTATTACTTGATTTCCAAAATAATGAAGAAATGCTTAATTATTTGCTTGTTTAAGTCATTGCTTCATAGATTTACACAATATCAAAGCAATATCTGCATTTTTTAACCACAAATTCTTATCATGGTTCAACAGTTCAGGCAAATCCCTCAGTGCCCACCGGAAGACAGTTGACAATGTAACATGGAACCTCAGAAATAAACTAAAGCATTATTAAAATGGAAAGACATAAATAGTTGTAGAATGCTTGGTATTTTCTATTTAAATGACAATAGTGTGTTAAAGCCGAGTGCACAAACTGAACTGAAACTCTACTGAATATATCTGCAGAACTTCCAGACAGCTCAGGAGAAGGACGAGGCCTTCCAAGGTAACACCATTGTGTATTTTGGGACATTATTAGCATTCACACACATTAGCTGTTTGATTTCTACTAATGCAGCCTTACTGGGCAAGAATCCTCATCTTTATTCATAGCCATTCTTGTTCCTCCCGTCACATTGAGAAACATCATTTCAGCCAATTCTTTTGATAAAGAAAAGTCTGCTATATCACTTCTGTCGTGCCATTGTGTCGCTATTACACACATTTTTTTCCTCTTCTTCTCTCATATTCTCCAGTGTTACAGAAAGCTGATGCAAAACATCTTAATCTCAAGCTTTCCAGCTCAACAGATCTCACATCTCAAAAGATACAGCTCTCTTGGCAAAGCCTTTAATTACTTTCTAGCAATGCTCACAGAGCTAAATGACTTTGCAGGTTCTTTTTTGCCTTTGTTATTGGACCAGCTGCAGTAATTAGCCAAAGATTTTATCTGTTGGTTATGGATGGACAGAATGGACCAATTTCAAATGGTACTTTTGTGCCCTAGAAAGGGCACTGCAGAACTCATATAGTCGTTCCAAATGAATATAAGCAACTAGATCCCTCAACATAGAAGCTAAGGAGTTAAGTGAAGTGGTTACTTAAGCGTATGCAACTGCAGATTACTGCACATTTTAAATAACAAAACTACTTGAAATATTAATAATATATATATATATATATATATATAAAATAATTTTCTGTACCTTTTTTTTAAATATTTATTTTATATAAGTGTATTTTAATACATTTTTAATTTAAATGTACTTCATTTTAATTGCAATCATAGTAAATGTAAAACCATTAGGACCAAAGCTTTTAACAGCATTTTTTAAACATGGGTTCAAACTAAGCATTTGTGTGAAAATATGAAAATTATTGCACACATTCCTGTATGTTTCCAGGGCGGAACAGGAAACAGAGATACCCTCCAGGGCGGCTCAGGCGACGGAGACACCCTCCAAGGCGGAACAGGTGACAGGAACACCCTCCAGGGCGGAACAGAAGACAGAGACGCCCTCCAGGGTGGCTCAGGCAATGGAGACGCGCTCCAGGGCGGAACAGGAGACAGAGACGCCCTCCAGGGTGGCTTAGACGATGGAGACGCCCTCCAGGGCAGCTTAGGCGACGAAGATGCCCTGCAAGGTGGAACAGGTGGCAGCGGCCACCTCGGAAATAGTTCAGGTGAGGTAGAAGGCTCTTGTAGCGCGGGCTCTGGTCGTGACTTTGACACATACTTCTGGGGCGGCACTCCTGGCCTTAACTCAGGGACAGGACTGGACCACGGCACTCCTGGCCGCAACTCGAGATCAGGACTGGACAACAGTTCTCCTGACCGTGTCTCCTGAACTGGTCCTGACCCCGGCTCTCCTCGCCATGAGTCGGGAACTGGACCAGACAACGGCTCCCCTGGCCGTGATTCGGGGTTTGTACCCGACAACGGCTCTCCTGACCGTGACTCGAAAACGGGACATGACAATGGCTTTCCTGGCCATGATTCGGGGCTTGGACCCGACAATGGTTCTCCTGACCGTGATTCAAAAATGGGACATGACAACGGCTCTCCCGGCCGTGATTCGGGGTTTGGACCCGACAACAGTTCTCCTGACCGTGACTCGAAAATGGGACATGACAATGGCTTTCCTGACCATGATTCAGGGGTTGGACCTGACAACGACTCTCCTGGTCGAGATTCTGAGAATGGGCAACTGGAATGGGTGCTTGACAACCTCTGTGTCTGGGACCGGGCAAGGTAAGGGTTCAATGGTTTGAACTGACGGACCTAGAGGTCGTGCAGCCACCAGTGGAACCTCCGGAAGAGTCTACGACCCAGGTCGACTTCTCCGAGGGTCGTGCAACGTCTGGCGGAACCTCCGTGGTCGGGGTTGAACGGACCGAGGGTATACGTGCCTGATTGAGAGGTTGTGCAGCCACCAGCAGAACCTCTGGAGAATCCTCGGCCTTAACCGACATCTCTTGAGGTGGTACAGCCACTGGCGGAACCTCCTTGGTAGGAACTGGGCAAGGCAAGGACATTCGGACCAGCATTGAGGGATTTGGAGGTTGTGCAGCCACCAGCGGAACCTCTGGAGAATCTACGGCGTCAACCGGTATCTCCGGAGGTTGTGCAGCCACTGGCGGAACCTCTGGGCATGCTATAACATCAGCCAACACTTTGGGGTTGAGTGCAGCCACCGGCGAAACCAACAGAGAGACTTTAGCTTTAGGCATTACCCCTGGTGGTCGTATAACCACCAACGGCACTTCCTGAGGGTCGACGGCCTTCTGGTGCCATGGTTCAGGGACCACAGACGTCTTGAGCACTGACTTTGACGGAGACATGGAGGCCATCTTGTGAGTTGACGTAGGCTGAGGGATGGGGGCCATCTTGTGAGCTGACTCAGACTGAGGTATGGCGGCCATCTTGTGAGCTGACTCGGGCTGAGGGATGGCGACCATCTTGTGAGCTCACTCGGACTGAGGTATGGCGGCCATCTTGTGAGCTGACTCGGACTGAGGTACGGCGGCTATCTTGTGAGCTGACGCAGGCTGTGGGATGGCGGCCATCTTGTGCGCTGACTTTGGCTGAGACATGGCGGCCATCTTGTTGAAGTCTGGCGACCATCTCTTGCAGCTGCTCAGGTGTGGCAGCCATCTCTTGCAGCTGCTCAGGTGTGGCAGCCATCTCGTGCAGTGGCTCAGGTGTGGCACCCATCTCGTGCAGTGGCTCAGGTGTGGTAGCCACCTTGAGCAATGGTTCAGGTGTGACAGCCATCTTGTGCAGTGGCTCAGGTGTGGCAGCCATCTTGTGCAGTGGTGGTGGTTGTGGTTGAGGTTCTGGGGTGACGATCGTTGGGCGGTGGTCTCTCTGGCCATTGTTCCCATAGGATATCTCCTCTTTCACCTCTCCTAAAGTGAATGTGGAACCACAGTGAAAGAGATCAAAAAGCTCTGCTGGATCCTGGGTGGCGAAGTATTCTGTAATGACTGGGGAATGAGCGTTCGGATCCATGTGCAAGAGCTTTATTTCAATAGTCAGCAGGCAGGGTCAAAATCACAGGCAGACAGGTACAACGGAGGCAGAGCAGAATCATGGTCAATAATACAAAGCAAAGGTTCGGGGCTGGTGGCGAACAATCACAGAATCAGAAAACAGAAACAAGGTCAAAAACAACAGAAACAAACACGAAAAAAGAACGCTTGGAAATTGCCTATGCAGTAGGAAGGTCTGCGCGGGACAGATTTTTCAGTCCCACTCCCGCAAGATTATGTCCCGCTTCCGCCCGCTCCTGCAAATATATATATTATTAAGTAGTTTTATTTTCACCCCTTCTTCCCGCTACTCTATTATTTGTTTCACTTGCTTTCCTTTTGAATATAAATAAAAAGAAATGGAAAATAAACAAATATGTTTTGTTTAATTAAATGGAATGATATACATGGACACGAACGAGGAGCTTTTCAGAACATAGAAATACAGTTAGAAATGGGCTGATAATTTTGCAATTAAACAACATAATAATAAATGTTGATTTCTGAAGTGGTCAAACAGAAAAGCATTTGGCCTAATACTGCTTCAGAACGTGAGTGAGCCATTTTTCCCTTCAGCAATGAAGAAAAAACAAGTACAACTTAGCTTCCATCTGTGTCATGCTCTTCAGACATTGTGCCTCGGTGTGGGTCTATAGTCTATA
>JAUMHE010000072.1:12061490-12072538 GCA_032359235.1 Enteromius mattozi
TGGTTACATACTAGATACACATCTAGTTACTATGTAAGTACACAGGTATTAGGGACACTTAATATAAAGTGGGACCCCCTCTCTCACACACTATTTAACTGGTTCATTTTCATCTGTTCAAACGCGAAGTATTGACCTGCATAGTAGAGACCTGCACTCCTGCGGGAGTACTGCGGGACCCGTGGGACCCAACGCACCGAGTGCGGCGCAGGACAAGATTTGATGGGTGAATGCGGGTGCGGGACACTTAATATAAAGTGGGACCCTTTTTGATTTTTGAAAAGCATTTTTATATGACTTATGACATGCTGCACCGCAAACAGTAAGAAAACTACTTGAAATCGAGATCCAATTGTTCATACTGAATCGCGTTTCCAAAATTTGATTTCAAACCACAGAAAAATAGATTCCATGTGGATTTTCTTTTGCTGTTCAGACCATAAACAACCAAACTGAATAAAACTTTTGTGTGTGTGTGTCCATATTTAAAGCTTTATAAGTGCTAAAGTGAAATGTTGAAGGGTGGCCAAAAAAACCCATTCAAATTTCTGATATTCCTTGTCATTAAAAACAGACATCAATAAACACAGCAAGTCAATGATCCTTTCACTGTGTATTGCATAAGCCAATGACCCCTCCTTGGCAATGTCCATTATCAGCTGAAAGAGTCAATGAAGAGATTTCTGGCTCCACGTGACCTATGAACGAGCAAATAAATAAACGCAGACCCTCAGGTTGCCCTTTTCTCCAACACTTATCCTAGATACCAGTCATATTGATTATCTCAGAGCATGCTGACAGATACGCCACAGATCCACTTCCGCTGCACATTTACAATCATAATTCAGCAGCCTGCAGGAATATCCTCATTGTTTTCAGACAGTAACTGCTTATGAAAGATAAGGAATTATTTCAAAAGCACATCATTACAGCATTTGGGTTCAATTTGCCGATCTGCACATCAAAGTTGGAGCTGCATGCTGATAGTCCGGCATAAAACTCAAAGCCAGAGTGTGTGATGTACCTCCCCGGTATTAATCACACTATTACAAGCACAAATACAGATGGCACGTTACTGTAAGACCCAAATAGGACACACATGCTCGCTGATGCTCACTGAGATCTCTCAGTAGAGGCCCCACGACGACCCACATTTGCGTGTAAAGACATAAAAGTGTTTCATTTCTGGAATAAATTGAGTGGGACTGAATGAAGACAGATTTCTGTGTTTTTTCATCCTCAAATCTTGCAAAAAGCAAAGTATTTTTAGAGGGAGACTCCGCGTGAGCTCAACGGTTCTAAATTAGTGTAATTTGTGAGAGGATTTCTGGTTTTCTGTTTACCACGTCTAAAAGTTGACCTACATTTACATACAGTTTGACTGGATTTATTGAGTGTCAAAAATATTTTAAAGAGTCATGCAGTATCATACAACAGACAAGTAGTATAAACTGTGTTTAATGAGGAAAACGGAGAAACTAGTTACCAGATGATGGGGGGAGGGTATGTTTTAGTTTCCATCCATATTGCTTTTGTTTCCAAGACTGTCATGTCCATCATTTTGAAGTAATATTCATCCTGTAAACAAAATATAACAATAAAAGAAACTGTGGCATCTGTTTATGAGAAACAAAGAATTGATTTAGAACATTCCAGAACGCAATAAAATAAATAAATTGGAATAAGCAAACATTTGAAATTAATAAAATGTACATTAACACACAAAAAAAAAGATTACTTTGAAAATCAAGATTTACAGAATTAAAGATGTAACATGCATGCAATTTGGTAAACATTTCATGATGCAGAATACAAAATGTGTAACACATGCACCTTTTTATTTTTTTTTGAAAAACACTTTTCCCTAAAATAAATATTAATTCATAAAATTACATTCTTTTAATACAGTTTATTTATTAAGATCTTAGTTATTTAAACCAAAATAAATGTACAATTATTATTATTATTTCTTATTTATTAAATTTAAATATTAAATATTAAAAATGTATAAATGTATTATTTATTTTTTTACATAACCATGTTAAATGTAAAACCATCAGGTCACAGCATTTGTTAACTCAAGCTCTTAACTGCTTTAATTAAAGAATTGAGACATCACTGTTTTTATTCATAATTAAATTGAAACAGACGGTAGCTTATCAAAGTTATTCTTTTTCTGGCGCAATAGACTGTGACACTTTTACGGTTAAGTCACAGAGTTCTTGCTGTCTCTGTTACTTTCTGCTTTTACAAACTCATCAAACACAAAGGCGTTACAGAACAGCAGATGTGCTGGACGTGACCCCCTGTACCTGCTGCTGTGTCTCTGTATGAGATATCTGTATGTATATGTCGGCTTGCAGGTGTTCAGCCCCATTTACACATATGCACTTACAAGCATACACTAAACAATCCATCTATAAAGAGAGCTGTGTTCTATCAGTGTCATGCTGGGGAGGGGTTGATGTTATATTATGATTTTTTATCCCTTCCTTTCCGCTAAATGGCACAAACTCGGGCTAAAAATGTATGCTCATGCGTGAAATCTCCCACAGACTGTTACGCTTAGATGGACGTAAATTATTCACAGTTGCCCCCTGCCCCTGTTCAAAAAGCTTGGGGAATAATCTTAATGCGAGATTTTCATACGCAATAAAACCAACTGTCTCGATTATGTCAATTAAAAACAATATAGGAACCTAAACCCCCACTTTGACTAAAGTCATTCTGCATTCTTAGCAGTAACGGCACGGAAATTATCACATAGAGTTAACAATTTCAAACCCGATTTATTTATTTCAAAGCCCTGCCTCCAATGCATTTCAGGCTGGGTTTAGTACAGAGGATCAATCTGTCGCAGGCCTTTGAAGCAGACACTGCTCTTAATGAGTTGCAGCACAGCATATGGTGTAATGCATTTCAGTTTCCAAAGAGCGTCAGACAATATGCCACATGAAAGCTCTGTGTCCAAACTAAAAGCAGAGGGAAGCAGAGCCGAGCAGGCACGTAGATTAAGACTGGGCACAATTACTAAACAGAGAGAGGCAGATTAGAAGTGATTTTCTGTGAAGCAGTGTTTACATTAGGAGTATAAGGATTCAGATTTAGAATTGTTTGCATGGCAGCATGACAAACCCTGAGAAACATGTGGAACGTGCCGCAGAAAACATGTTACTGCACCTATATACAACACCTATTATGGAACGATGGTCAGATTTACAGCCTCACACAAGATCCTCTGGGGTGTAAAACATTCATGAGGGTTTGTACGGTGTATGTGCAAATGTTTACATTGCCTGAAACATCATGCATTATGCAGAAAACAATTAAAAACAAAACAAAAACTTATTATATATGTGTTTTTATATGTGTTAATATGTACATATTTTTTTATATATTTAATTAGAATTATATATATATATATATATATATTTTGTTTGTTGTGTTTCATTTAATTTTGTTTCATTCAAAACTTAAAAGTATGTAGTCTGCACAGAATCTTTAAAAACAAGCATGAAAAACAAACAAAAAAAGTATTAATATACAACGGTTGTGATGTATATTTTCTTCCAGAGAAATAACAGTGTAAATGTTTCATAGATTTTTTTGTTTATTGTTTATTTGTTGTGTTTCATTTCATTTTGTTTTATACAAAACTTCAAAGTGTGCAGTCTGCTAAGAACAAACACGAAAAACAGTTAAAAAAAAAAAAGGCAGGGGGTGTCAACTAGCCACGGTCTCCCAGCTTGATACTTAAATCACAACCCAAAAACAAACATCAGTAAATCATTACATGACTAAATTTAAAGCTAATTTACCTATTTTACAGCCCTGCAATATGTGTGAAAAACAAAATGCTTTTTAAGTGCTTCTGAAAAAACGTATATAAAGCAAAATTAAAAAATACACATGCACTAAATCACATGCATCTATCTGTGCTCTAAAAACAAAAGTTGCCAAACTACACAAACATCACATTAAGCTGGTGTTTTCCTACATGTATGTGCTGTCAGACATAAAAAAAATAAATGTAATATGTTGTTAAAAACAGCTTTATTTTATAATTAGCTGGTGAACTGTATATCAATTTAATGTCTTTGTTGGTTGGTATCAACAATGGTACATTAGCTATAACTTTGAGATTTCTAAATTTGTAATAGTTGATTCAGGGACACATCTTAATGAGTTGTGAATTCTGGGAAACTGCAGTCACCAAGGTAATAAGTTTCTATATCATAACGTGGCAGAGCTGCTGCAAATGCCTACTGCAATAGTTGAGCTCACAGACATATACACAATAAACTTTGCCATTTAATAAACTTCTTGAATGCAAAAAAAAAAAAAGTATTGTATGGAGATCCTGGAATCGCATCCCACCCACATCGACTCTTAAAACTAGTCAAATGGATTTCTGAAGTGGATGTGGCGAGATTTTTAAAAGGAGTTCTTGTTTACGTTTATTGTGGGATATGTTTGTTTTTCATTCCAGTAGATTATTTTCAATTATTTTACACATGTAAGAAATTTAGGAAAAAATAGTGCAGTTTTGATCCAGATTCAAACCTCAGATGTTTTCTGAGAATAGACTCGCACTGGTGATTTGCCTTCGATTCATTTTATCTCCAGACCCCTTATGGCTGAATTTTTGTCACGGTAGATTTCTGTAAAAAGCCCACGGTGGACTTAAAACGCTACTGCTGCTCCGCCGAGTCTCCCCGGCCCTGTTTATTGGGCATTCGCCCATTCCTTTATGAAACAGTAGTGCCCTTTGTGGTACAGAAACTCATACTGGATTTGTCTGGCAAGACATGTCCAGCACACGCCCCATCAAGGGGAGCGCTGTGGAAAATCCATCTGGCATTTTCTGTGCTCATAACAACATTGAGCCAAGTGCAAATTATCTAAAAAAAAAAAAAGAGGGGGGTTTGCATGTGCACGCCGAGGGCCCTTTCCCGCTCTCCTTATTACGTGGAATGAGACGTATGAAGGGAAAAACGCTAATCAGTGAACCCGAATCTTGCGAATTTTGCAACGTCTGGAAAAAGCCCTGTGAATAGCCATCTTGAAAGTCTAACTTCACACATTGGCCAGATTGTAAAATGGATAAATCGGCTGCCAACCCAACAGACCCTCCTCCTTTTCCCTCCCCCTCAATATTGCTCAGACTGGCTGAAATAGGTTAGGCATGGAAGTCATTTCCCCTCTAGGTGCTCCAGCCCTGCTGTCCAGACTCAACAAGGTCCTGAAATATCATTAACATCTGATTTTCGCCAGCGTCGTACAAGCGGCTCTTTGTTCCCCTCGCACCAGACGGGGGGAGCGCCTCTACATTACCATATCACCAATGTAATTACACCTATTAGAGTGGAGGAATATAGAATTTATTCCCTCTTTCCCTCCATCTCCACTCTTGCGCAGAAAAACGGCGTGTGAATATACCTATTGTGCACATTTCAATTTCAGTAAGTGGTGTGGTATAATGCTATATAAACATTACCTCACCTTAACTCATAGCAGAGACCATTTGAGGCAAAATAGACTAGTTAACTTAATGACCCGCACAATCAAGCCTTTGTGCCTCTGCCATCACGGGTCGAAAAATGTTCCCATCTTTCTGTGGTCAGAAGTCACTGTGATGAAACAGGAGGCGGCGGTGAGCGAGGCGGGCATGACTGGTGAATAGTCTCGGCTCGTGCCAAGAGTCCAGTTAAGTGTCACTCGCAATAATTTTCACTTATTGCCGCTGTCGCTTTCTGTCCCTTGTGCCATTATGCTCCAGGGTACAAGCAAACAGCAGCCGCATTTATGTTTCCTTTGACTTAATGCGTCACAAAACTAATAAACCTGTTGTGAATTTCGCCGCTGTCACTATGTGTGCACTTTGGGTATGATTCACGGCAGATGAGTGCTGATGCCAGCCTTATAAAAACCTACATCCTGTTTAAACATTCCTTCAAAATGTTGAGCAACAATACATCTTTCTTTCCCCCTGTAAACAAGAAGCATTTCTCTAAACCAGTTAAAGAGTAAAGTAGTGTGTACCGACACCGGATTTGACATTACATAATTAAAATGACATTTGCAGAAAGGCGGTTTAGAAACATCACAGCAAATGCCTGTGGTTGCCTTATTTTAGTTCAACATACCCGAGCCTTGGAAAAAGAAATGAGCAGGTACCCTGTTAAACTGACATGGATTTCATACATATGTTTATACGTAATTTAATGTCACAATTTGTTCTGCTTATCATCAACCTGCTTCACCTGTTATTTGGCAAAGAGAATGTGTGATCAATGCTCATTTGTAATTGGTGCAACCAAAATGTGTAATTCTGCCTAATATTTCAAAGGAATTTCCTGTTCAGCTTCAGAAATATCTGCATGCCGTTATGTAGGCCAGGCAGTGCTGCTGCTGCTGCTGTAGTTTGCTAGCAGCATGCAGACGAGACACACCCAACATCACAGCCGGAAAAGTGATTGTCTGTCCTAAATTACTTCTATCTATGCCCTGTAGGGGGACCAGTTCAAGCCATGACCAAACGAGGGGGTTGTTTGTACCTCTTGACTTCAACCTGTGTTCAGTAGATACAACAGCTGTGGAAAGGAAGGTTACTACAACCCGAGTAACCATGATCAAGCACTGCAGACAAGTGCTGCAAAAATCAGTAGCAACATAGAGGATGCCACAATGATGCCATTATATATATATATATATATATATATATATATATATACACACATGACCCTGGACCACAAAATGAGTCATAAGAATACATTTTTCTAAACTGAGATTTATACATCACATGAAAGCTGAACAAATAATTGCCATTGATGTATGGTTTGTTAGGATAGGGCAATATTTGGCCGAGATACAACAATTTGAAAATCTGGAATCTGAGGATGCATAAAAATCTAAATACTGAGAAAATCACCTTTTAAAGTTGTCCAAATGAAGTTCTTAGCAATGTATATTAATAATCAAAAATTAAGTTTTAATATATTTACAGTAAGAAGTTTACAAAATATCTTCTTGAAACATGATCTTTACTTAATGTCCTAGTGGGGTTTTTTTCATAAAAGAAAAATCTATAATTTTGACCCATACTGTGTATTTTTGGCAATAGCTATAAATATACCCCAGTGAATAAAGACTGGTTTTGTGGTCCAGGGTCTCTCTCACACACACACACACACACACACGTTGGGTTTACATGTTTTATGAGGACATTCCATTGGCGTAATGGTTTTTATACTGTACAGACCGTATGTGGTATTGCCCTACACTGACCCTACACCTAAACCTACCCTTTACAGGAAACTATGTGCATTTTTAGATTTTCAAAAACTTCATTCTCTATGTTTTATAAGCTTGTTTCCTCATGGGGACCTATCAAAATTTACTGGTATTCCTATCTTTGTGGGGACAATTTGGTCCCCATAAGGTGATAAATATCAGGTGCACACACACACACACACACACACACATATACATATATATATATACATACACACACACACACATACATATATATACATACACACACACACACATACATATATATATATGGCATCTTGTATAAAAAAGTGTAGGCCCCATATACTATACATTTATATATCCAAATAATGAATAATGTACAAATATAAATGTAATAGTGAGCCCTAAAGTTATTAGTCTGCAGCACCACAGTAGCAAGACAAGCAGGAATAAAATGCATTTTATACGTAACACCATATTTCATAAATACCAAAACTTTTAAATGTTTATTTTATGTAATATTTATATTGTCTTTTACTTATAATTTTTTCTTTTTATCCTCTATTCTTGCTTTTTCAGATCCAGATATAACATAAATAAGATGTGGATCACCCATAAGGATAGCTGGAGTTGCAGGCATCATCCTTATTGCATACATGTGGAAGCGTGACAGCACTAGGTTGAGTCACTGCACTAATAGCTTTTGACAGCCCAGGCAACGAGCACTAAACTGTGGCCTCATTCAATAATGGTAATACAAACTACAGTATATCATAAAAATGAGCTCGATCCCAGGCGGAATAAAACAGTCATAAATGCAGTCTGCCGTGTCATGGCACAATTTAGGGGACTGAATGCAAACTTACCTCTCAGAGTCATTAGCCTGAAGTTGGCTGCCTTGACTTGTAAAGTGGGCGTACCGAGAGTCTGCATGGGTCAGGATGGATTGTGAAGGGTGAGGGCGGTCGGGCCAGAGGTGAGATTGGGCCAAAGAAACACCAGCTGAACCAACAGAGACACGGTAGATATGACTAAAAAAATAGCATTGCAGGTTTATGCTAAATTCTATCTGTGCACCTTATGGACCTCAAGTCCTCCAACTCACAGATTGATGCAGTTTGTGTGTGTGTGTTACAGTCACTACTGTTCAAGTTTGAGGGCAGTAAGTTAAATAAATAATACTTTAATTCAGAGAGAATGCATTAAATAGATTGTAAGTACAGTAAATACTTTCTTTATTCGGATTTCAATTGAATTTAATAAAAAAAGAGGAAGAAGATATTTCTTGAGAACCAATCAGCATGTTAGAATGATTTTTGGAGGTTACATGTAACACTAAAAATTACTTGATGAAAATATATTGCAATAGAATATACTGCAAAAGAAAACAGTAGTAAATTAACTTATTATGTACTTCTGTACTTTAGTACATTGTAATAATATTACTGCTTATACACACATTTTTTCTGATTTTACTGTATTTTTATTAAATAAATGCAGATAGATTGATAGATAGATAGATAAAAGTATTAATTAATATTTAAATGTATAATTACACTGTAAAAAGTATACCTTATTTATACATCACACGAAAGCTGAATAAATAATTGCCACTGATGTATGGTTTGTTAGGATAGGACAATATTTGGCTGAGATACAAGTATACTTTAAAATAAAGTGTAACCAGTAGACCTTATTTGTTAAGTCAACACAATCTCTCACAGTTCAAGAGAGGAGTTTGAACAAGAAAAAAAAGACAAAGAGAGATTATCTGGATCTCACTCAGCTCTCATTGCAAGTCTCACATCAATCGACCTGTGAGCCTGTCGACTGCTGGCTCCCGCCTCTGAGCAATCAATACTCTTCTCAATTAACCATGAACGTTAGGAAGTCTGTAACTTGCAAAGTATTATTCAGTGTTGTAGATATCCAGCTAATTAATCTGGTGAAGGCCTAACGAGCTGCGCTGCTGCATTGCCGGTGGGGGAAAAGGCTGGTAATGTAACTATTATCTACTGAGTTATGGGGCAACGGTTTGGAGGGAAATTGATTCTTTAAGAAACAACCAACATGGTCTCATCCTTCGCCTCAGACAGCAGGGAAATCAATGTGACAGTTTGCTCTCAAAAAAGAAGCCATTCAATGAAAGCCAGATAAAAAAAGAGAGAGAAATGCTTCAGTGTTTGGTTTGGTTACCAACAATCTTCTGAAAAAATATTTTCTTTTATGTTCCACAGAAGTTACAAAGTCATACAGGTTTGGAACGACATGAGGATGAGTAATTGACTTATTTTGGGGTGAACAATTTTTGGGTGAAATAATTATTTTAGTTTATTTATACTATTGTAAAACAGCAAATGCTGCTTTTGTTTTCTATTATCAAATATTATTTTTTAAAAATTATAAATGTAAAACTCAACATCTTGTACAGTATTAACAGTATTAAACAAGCATTGCAATTATGTTAGCCATTGCCAAAGAGCCCACATACTGAATAAAAATGAATGTATCATGCAAGTTGTTATGGATAAAAGCATCTGGTAAATGCATAAATGCCAATGCACAGTACTGAATAGCTGCAAAACCATCATCCGATGAAGTCCTAAAGAATGTGCATAAATTAAAATGATATTGTCTATTATGAGTAACAAAACACATCTTTGGGCTTTGAAAGGAAACAATGTGGAATTTGTGCATTTCATTCTATTCTATGGTCATTGTTGAAATACTAATTGTTGTTTTTAGCAGCAGCTCTGAGAAGCAACAATTAAGCCTAAGTATGTTTTCATGTGGTTAAGTAGTAAATAAAGCAAAATGGGTGAAGAAAATTGCACATTTTAAAAATTTCTGCTTCAGTTCAGTTGCACTAAACCTTAAACACCCCACGCGGATTAAATGTCTTCATTTGATGTAATTACTCCTGACTATCTTCCCACGAAAAGGATTTGTCAGCTAGAAAAGATGGTGGGCATGCTCTGACACGTGCTGTCAATTTACCACAACTTTGTTTGACATTTTTCCCCTGCACACACTTAGAAAAAAAGTTCTTTTCACAAAGATGATGATTCATCATCCATCTCGGATTACCCAGCATCCCTTTTACCTGCAAAAATTGGGCCGAATTCTTTTCTCCTTTTCATTAAACTGTCCCGCCTCTGTCAATCAGTTTACATCATATGATATCTTTTATTCCTCCACTCCAGGTTTCAGTCAATTGCTTTAGCTTTCTGCAAAGGAGAGCAGGCAAAAGAGTTATGGAGACAAGTGGAACAAAGTCGACAGAATGGGGGAAGGGGGCAGATTGGAATATACACACTGCTCAAAAAAACAAAGGAAACACTAAAATAACACATCCTAGATCTGAATGAATTAAATATTCTTATTAAATGCTTTGTTCTTTACATAGTTGAATGTGCTGACAACAAAATCACACAAAATTTATCAATGGAATTGGGAGGGATCTCCTCCCAGACCTGGACTAAAGCATCCACCAACTCCTGAACAGTCTGTGGTGCAACGTGGCGTTGGTGGATGGAGCGAGACATGATGTCCTAGATGTGCTCAATTGGATTCGGGTCTGGGGAACGGGTGGGCCAGTCCATAGCATTAATGCCTTCGTCTTGCAGGAACTGCTGACACACTTCAGCCAGGTCTAGCATTGTCTTGCATTAGGAGGAACCAGGAGGCCAACCGCACCGGCATATGGTCTCACAAGCGGTCTGAGGATCTCATCTCGGTACCTAATGGCAGTCAGGCTACCTCTGGCGAGCCCATGGAGGGCTGTGTGGCCCTCC
>JAUMHE010000072.1:12094598-12106526 GCA_032359235.1 Enteromius mattozi
TGCAGCCTTGATGAACATAAGAAACATCTTTAAAAATCTTATAAATCTTACTGTTTTTTGACTGTCAGTGTGTGTGTGTTTGTATATACACACACACACAGTCAAACCAAAATTTCAAACACCTGCTACATTTCTCACATTATATATTAGAACAAATTCATATTCATAATGTCAGATAACTTTAATAGAAAGGTATGTAATGGATTACAATCCAACAAAAGTTATTCAGCTGTGAAATTTCAGTTCCCAATTAGATAATACCAATTTAGGTAAATCAATGACCAAGCAATGCTAAATTTTGTTTAGTCTTGTTTAGTTTGTTTAGTCTTGATTAAAGAAAAAACACTTACATGGTCAGGTCAATGTGTCTGAATAATTTTTTTAAATAATAATAATTTTGCTTGTAATCCACTGGTAATCCATAATCCATATATATATATATATAAAAACAAACACACACACGCACAAATAACATTAGAAAAAACTTTTCTTCATTCTTAAGAGTTACAAATAGCCTGAGAGAAGTTTATCTTCAACGTTAGAGTTTCAGGTTTGTTTGTTTTGTGTTTTTTTTTTTACATTGCTCTGTATATTGTTGGTGTAAGCATCTACTGTACTTTATTTTACTGTAGATGCTTATACCAAAAATATAATAAGTATTTATAAGTTACATTTTTATGTTAATGTCTAATACACAAATATGTGGCAGGCAAGGAATTTACCAATTCACTGCACACTAATTTCTCTTTATGCATTGAACATTTGGCCATCTAAACACATACACTGCACTGTACATGAACATGACCTGAGGAGAATAGCTGAATTCATTTTGTTAATTGTTAATCGCTTGTTAGCCACAAAACAAATAATGGCTTTCAAGAAGACAACAGGGAGCAACTTCTAACATATAACAAATCACCATCTAAGATCAGGCACTTTCCATGAAAGTGAAGCTGATTAAAATTATTAAAGGTTAAAGGAGGATCTGTCTCCTGGAAGTAATTAAGAGCAAGAGTCATCGGTGGCGATAGCCTTGTGGGCAGTGCGCCGACATTCAGCGCCGCTGTGCTTCGGGCGTTGCGAGTTCGAGTCCCAGCTCGCAGACCTTTCCCGATCTATCATATCTAATAAAAGGCAAAAATGCCAAAAAGAAAGAGACCAAGAGTCACTACAGGACAGGGTTTTTTCTCCAATGTAAGTCAAAAACATATTTATTAGTATCACAAAAAAAACACGCAAATCTCCACCACTTGAAACACTATGACTAAATATGTACACGAACAGAGGAGCCATCTGGCTCCACATTTGGAGGATTCTCTTTCCTGTTTTTCTTTTTTTTTTTATCTGGAAACCATTCTCTGCTGCCTTTCCTTTTACGCCTGGCTGCTTGAGAGCTGTGGAGAGTCAGATTAAGCCACTAGTTAAGGATGACATCCAACGATAAGCCAAGTTCTCAATGCATTTACGTTCTCTTTAGGTTCAAACAGCACTGACACTAAATAACACATCTTGCCATGCAAAATATGCACATAGGAAATTAGGGTACTACTGGGAAAAGACAGAGGGAATGCATGTGAAAATAAGCAGGCCTTTTTATTTCCTAATACATACTTGTTTGTAAAATTAGAGTACCAAATTCTGTAAAAACAAATGTAAAATTGATAGGTTTTGTAATAAAGTGTGCAAGTGATCAAGAGCATCTGATTAGGAGCACTATTTAATTTATTTTTAATTACTTACTTTGAACCTAACTTTACCATCACTTCTAAAAATGAAGGTTCTTCTAAGGCTCATTTCGAGAAGCATTTTGGGCTTCACAGAGTACTATATAAGTTGCTATAAGCTTTTTGTGGACTAAAAGTTCTTCATAGATTCTGTGTTCATTGAAATGTTCTTGTTGGCTGGCAGATGCTACAAAAGCGAGTGTATATAACTGACTGTAAGCTAGAGAGAGCACATAGAAAATAAAATAGGAGTACAAACAAGATTAATTTCAGTGTTCAGCTACATTAATCACAAAGAATAAACAGAATGAGCATAATATACTAGACATGTGTAACATTAACCGAATGAATATACTAACCAAAAGCGAGAACGAGAGGTTTTATATCATGTCCACTATATTATATATTTACAAAAAATGACATAATTACAAAAACAGTGTCCTTCTGTATCAGAAAGTATACACTTATTAGAGAAATACGGATTCACATACATGCACTAAAAAAATGGTTATTCACCTGAATATTTGGATAGTAGGCATGCAACGTGAGACACAAGACAAGACAAACCTTTTGATATTTAATTTTATGTTTATAAGATATATATATATATGTGTGTGTATATACTTTACATAAATTTGTGTGTGTGCATCTATGTATTTATATACATATATATATATATATATATACAGAGAGAGAGAGAGAGAGAAGCAACACTTATTTAGCAAGTCTTAGTGTTAGACATTTTAGTACCATTTTTATTTATTAGTTCCTTTAAGCAGTTCTGCAGTGTGTCAAATGATTTTTTAAATATATAAATAACTTGCTAAATTAAGTTTTATTTTATTCAATTATTCAATAAAAAACTGCAACAAAAAATGGTTTTAAATAAAGTATGAAAAGATCCTAAAAGTATTTCATGCCAATATAATACATGTCCACATGATATGAATCGCACAGCCATGTGAACGCTAACAGAAGAGATGGTTTTAATCATATAACAGTGTCTCCTCAGATGAGGAGCCTGTGCCCAAATTAGGTGTCGCTCTGTGCACGAGAGAAAGAAGAATGCGTTACATCACAGACGGTGACAACGTGGGCACGGCTGGTGGAGTCTGGCTGCTGTGAGTCTCCAGAGAGAGATTTACCCTGTGTCTGGCACGAGCACATCAGAACTGGATGATCTGCCTTTCCCATAAATGTCTCCTCCCACCCGCTCTCCCTCCCAGTGCCGGACAGCGGGGGTGTCAGGGATGGCACGTATCTCATCAGTCACGCTGAGCTCGGTCTGCCAAGACTGCGCCCGATGGAGACGCAACCTTTTTTCTCTTCCTCCACCCTAACACCCTCTTTCCCTCTCGCTTTCCGCCCTCATCCAACCAGCTTCGCTTTTTAGTGTTGATGTGTTTCCATAAAGTCTATTGTCTGCCAGGTCACGTGTGATAGCAAGAGAGAGTGCAAGAAATAGAGAAGGGAAAAGGATATGTTATACCCAGTATGTTAAATTCATCTTTCTTCATTCTCATTTTGGAGCAGCAGACGGCCAAAAATCGCACTCAGCTACTTCAGGCTGCCTTTTAACCCCAGCCAACTGGGCTGGGTCTACAGGCATCAGAGGAATCAGACGGAGTGGAAAGCCGTCGCTCAGCCCCTAATTTGTTTACGTGCCGATTTTACTCATACGAGGGCTAAAAACGCGAGGGCTCGGACTTTCATCTCGCTCACCCCAGCTGACTTTACCACAGGCGGCCTGTAGTTTTCAACAGCCGCGGTTACTTGCGCTGTAAACACACACACACACGCACATCTTATAACATCAGAGACGAGATAGACAAACCACTGGCCACTGTCTGCCAGGAACACAGAGGGAGCTCGAGAGACTTTCAACGACAGTATTATATGACACATAAAGACACCTGATGCATATACAGTGGGCTCGAAATAGTCTGAAGACAATGTAAAAAGGTAGAAACCACTGCATTTGATATCAATGCAATGCAAAGAAACTAAATTTTATCAGTTGAGTGATTTTTTCAATTATTTTTAATCAGTGGTATCCTTGAGCAAAGTAGCCACAGGTCTAGTTTATCATTAGTTTACCACATTAACTATCATAACTTAGCATGTTTCCATGTTGAAAACCATATCTCTATTGAGGTATAATTGCAAATTTAACCAACTTTTTTTTTGCAATTTATTAACAACGTAGTTTGCTTGTAAAGTGGCTTTTTATATTCTTGCAATAAAAGTATATTTCAAGTAAATGCTGTTCTTTTGAACTTTCTATTCAAGAATCCTGAAACAAATGTATCATGGTTTTCAACATTGATAATAATATAGGAAATGGTGTATAGCACCAAATCAGCATATTAGATTATGTCACACTTAAAATTCAGCTTTGCCATCACAGGCATAAATTACATTTTAAAATATAGTGAAATAGAAATCAGTTGTTTTAGATTGTAATAATATTTGACAGTACTGCTGTTTTACAGGGTTTTTTTTTTTCAAATATATGCAACCTTTTAAAAAATACTTTTAAACAGGAGCATATTTCTCCCAAATGAATGACATTTAAAATTTTACAATACTTTGTATCTAATGGAATGAAATCCAAATAATAACAGAACCTTTTTATCCCACAGTTTAATTTTTTTTTTGTTGAAAAATTACAATGCTAAATAAATACAATCTCAATCATTATGAGATATAATTGTGATCAACTGTGATAAATAATTTGGAATTGTAAAATATACAGTAACATCTCAGTTGTTATATATACAGTACAGTAAAGTAGCAATTAAAATGAATTACCTTTTACATTTCAATTAGAGACTATATTTTAAATCATCCACATTAAGTCCAGTTTGTTTGTTTTTTTTCATGAACACAACCAGAAGATCGCATCATTTATGGTGTAATGACTTCTTGTCTCTTCTAATTCATGGCACATCTGCATCTGAGCTAACAAACACAGTAACTTACGCTGTCGTTTGAATCATCTTCTCTGCATTCCTATGCACCCATGGGGACTGTTGTGGGTGAGTGCGCTTTTTGTAATGTCTCAGACTTACAAAAACAGTTCCAAAAGGCTGGCCCATGGGCAACACTCAAAACCGCTTCCAGCTATTGAATGCACCCTAAGAGCTAAGAGCTAATAGTGATCAAATGAAAAAGCACACATAGAAATAGTCCCACAAGGACTGTCAGCTAAGGCAGAACAAATGCTATTCTTCAGTCAAGGACACTAACGTTAATCTGAGAACATAAGCAACATTTCAACAATGTTACAGCCTTGTACTGCGCTTTTTTACCAGAAAGGTTTGTGTGTGTGAAATACTGTTTTTCGAAACATGATAGATGAAAGAAAAACGTTTTCTTCAGAATCTTCAGATTATGTTGGTTAAATATAGCTTAACTTTTATCGAAAAATTTAATGCTGAAAACATTCCAAATAAGTGAAATTAGTATTATTAAACTATATACAAAATATATGTAAATCCAAAAATATTAACATGCAAGCACAATTATGCAAGAAATTAATGATTATTATAATTTTTATACAGTTGCCCCCAACTGTAAAAAGTTGAAGTGCAATTTTTTTTTACACAAACCTTGTCTCTTGTAGATATATGCCTGCACTGTATGTTGTTTATTCTGTTATGCAACATTCCTGTGAGGTAAAATGCTTTGCTTTGTCTAGTTCACTTTTTTAAAACAGCAGTCTACTATTTTCGCAAATCCGTTACAGCAAACAAAAATTGTGCCTTTCTAAACATCCTAAATCCTTGTTTCTGTGACAGCGTGATTCAATTTTGCAAGCACATTACTCCATAATTTCATTTTTTTTTTCGAGCGATCCACTCAACTCCACACATGTTTCTTCAATTTGATTATTTCAAGCAATAAATAATAAGCACAGGAAGACCAAAAATGGCAAGTCCACATGGCAAATGATGAAGCAATTATATTTGTTTGCAGATATCCTCACGATACGTGCCTCTTCTCTGCAAACATGACTCAATCACAAGACAAAATGATTGGATAAAAACATCTCAAGAACATCAATTTAGCAAAGCAGTTTAATGCAGTTTTATTAAAAAAAAATAATAATTTAAAAAATTAAATTAAATTATACAAAAATATTATAAAATGTAATTAAATTAACAAAAAATATATATTTTAAAATAGTAATATATATATATATATATATGTGTGTGTGTGTGTGTGTGTGTGAGCAACAAAAGAAAAAAATGCATTTAATTTTTTCCCCTTTGCTCTCCACGACCCATCAAAACAGACATGGGACTGATTTTTGGGCTGCGATCCAACCACTGCACTAAATCTCTAAGCGCGGTAAAGCAATGACATCACCCCACTTCCTGTGCAAATGACCAGCACTTCCTTTAATGGGCCAGATCTCTTATATCGAAATACATGCGAGTTGTTATGATCCAATGGGTGAGCTGAGCCACTGTAATAGCTTGTCTCCTCATGTGATCCCACATGACATTGAAGATGGGAAAACTCCCTCAGGGCTCCCCTCTCTCATGTGGATGTTGGGTGTAATCTCTTCATCTGGATGTGTCAGTGACGTATAGTAAGACGTGTCGTGAAAGCCCTGAACATTGCAGAGTTGAGAAAAAAATAAAAAGAGCTACATTTCAAAATGCTTTGTGTGGATAAATCCGGAGATGATGGGTTCTAGTCGCCAATTGAAAGGTATTTTCCCCGTTGATACCACTTCTCTCATGTGCACACACACTCTGAGATGAAACGGCAAGTAAAGCTCTGAATGAAATAGTCTTGTCTATATCTTTGACATGGTAAGTTATTTAGTGACACATCTTACCGTACCCACTGCGAACACAGAAAAACGTGCTTCTAAATCTCTCCGCTTGACATCTAGAAAGAGAGAGAGACTTTGCCTCAGGAAACTTGGGATGGAGAACTGAAGGAAAATTCTATTTTGGTTCTTCCAAAAAGGGGAGTTTGCAAAACAGAGACAGTAAGATACTGTGTGCAATAAAAACCCAGAGGAATTCTGGTCAAACATTGTTCCATTCTGTTTAATTATCCCCAAAATGACAATGCCACTGGCTAATTTAGTTTTATTTGCTACAAAATCTGATTAATTCTATATTCCAGTGAATTAAACGCTCCTTAGAAGAAGAGGTTTTTTTTACAAAAATTCCCTCTGTAACGGTTATCTCTCATATGTGGTCTTTAATAGACAGTTAACATTAAGTTTTGACCAATTCAGCTTTAACCAAATATTATAACAACAGCTGACAGCCAAAAGAAACAATACCTAACCAGCCAACAATCATTTTTTCATCACATCAAATAGCCTCCAACGGGGTTAGCAACACTTCCAAATTCTGCACAGTTGAACAAATAGTCTACTAGTTGGTCTGGGCCTGCTGTGCTTCTGTCTGCTCAGATTACCAGCTCAAGAGTCAGTAAGGCATGACCCATCTGTTCAGTTTTACTGACCCCAGAACTGTAGTTAACGGAGACGTTGTCTGTCTGACTGCAATTCTTCCACACCACAGAGACTGTCAAAAATACTATGGAGTATTTATAGCACCCCCATGTGGACAAATTATTGCTCTGCTATTCTTATAAAACATCAGCGTCTACGTATTGCCTTTATCACTTCAGGACTTCAAAGAAAGGCATATTCGCCCCAGATTAAATGGAAGCAAATTAGAATTGACATTGCTTGTAGTGGTGCATCCAAAGCATTATTTTCCTGAATGACTAGAGGAATAACAAAACCAGTTGCCTGAAGTAAACGGCAGATTGTTCATAATGACAGCTAAAGGAATATAAAAGAATAAACGCAGTTATTATCGTCTGATCTAGTCAAAATAAATAATCGCATTCATTGAAATTGTTTCAAAATATATCATATAGCAGCTTCAGGGGTCTCCTGTGGGAAGCGTATAGCTGCAGGGAAATTGTGCTAATTCTTCATTACATTTTTCACACTGTCGAAGCAATGATTTCCTACTGCTTCATTGAATTATCAATACATGTGATGCTACTGTAAAAAATCAGAACCTATTTTCTGCCTTCCACAAAACCAGGCTCCACGTTTGTAAGGCAATCTGCTTAACACACACACATAAAACAACACTTGTTTCCAATCATGGCAAGTACCTTCCATTGAGTTCTATAGTTTTTTTATATTCGTTTTATTTATTATATTATATAATTTATACATATTATTTAGAATATAAACTACAATATAATCATTCATGTTATTGTCTATGACCTATTCTTAACCTAATTTTCATTTATCTTTATATTTATAAAAACACATATACAGTGTGAAGATATTTAAGCTGTTTTGATCATGCGTTTTTTTTAATTTTTGCTTTCCTTGTGGGGACATTTAGTCCCTATAATGTAAGCAAACAAGTCTTTGAGGGAACTTTAAAGCATGGAAAATCAAACTAAACGTTCCCCTGCCAAACGCTTGATGTTACGGCAAGTGTTATTTGTGGATCAATGGCAGCCCTTCATAAAGTACAGTAGAAAAGTCTGTATTTGTACAGTATGTTACATAAAGGAGGAAGGTGACAGGTAGCATTCGGGTGCTTCTGTTTATTTGTTTTCCAGACTTGAAGATTAATTTAATAGTTTATTTATTCATGATTCATGGGAGTTTAAATGCAGAACATCCACTGACTTCTCTCTCAAGTAGAGATTTGTCAGTAGAGTTATGGTAATACACAACGATAACTATAACTAATAATATATGCTAAACATCATGATAGGCTCTACAGGCTCTAAACGTGAGACTGAGATGAGGTGGAACTGGAATGATACATATAAAGCAATCAACTGAAACGTATACAACATCATCTGATTGCAATCAGCCCCCGAATTGTGATTGTAATAAATTGTTGATTCATTCATGTGTTTTTGATTCATTCTCTAGCTTTATTTTTTCTCATCAAAAAAGCAATTCGCTGAGACCTAAGATAAATTTTTTTAACCAGTACTTTGCATGAACGATGGATTTTTTAAGACATACGAGAATATATCACCTCTTAAAACATGTGCGGCGACTAAGTGGAACACCTTAGAAAGCGTGATTAATTATCAAACTAAAGAATAGCTGAATAAATCAGCAAACACCTCAAATGTGAGTACACATATAAAGACAATATGTGAAAACAAAATGGACATAATATGAATTTAGATATATTGTGTGGAGTTCTGGGTCCTGGCAGTGGAGGTAAGCCCAAATCATTAAAATGGAACAGTGGCTATAACACACCATAACCCACAAAGCACTACATTTTTTCCCCTTGTCAGAGATGCTGAGCTCGAGAGTATCATATAATGTACAAGGTGTGCTTTTATACCCTGGCAAGGGTGCAAAAATAACAATCTCTCAGGTTCGACTGAGCCTAATCACATTGCTCATTGGCATGTTCCAATGTTTCCTCATAGGAGAGCAGCTGAAATAAATGAGCGACATTCAGTTTTATGTTTAGGAAGGAAAGAAAAACCTTTCTAAATGCAGTATCTTTAAAGGCAGGACTATAGCCGGAGAGTCAGGTCTGTAATGCACTTACAGTCATGGGTTCATCGCTCAATCTGTGATGAAGGGACGCAGGAGTGTGTCCAAAACCATGTGCTGGATCCATTACCTGCGAGGAGGCCCACACCACACAAGGGATGAGTAATATATTCCTATACATCGCTGTATATATTATGTATTTCCTGGCAATGGCACTCCATTGCCAGTATAATAAACATATTATTCTATCCAGCGTAGACAACTGTACTACTATTCAGTTGGCTTTTTTAACAGTCACAGCAGCTGCTGGTTTTGATTTGATGAGTCCACATATATGTAACATATGGGCAACAGGTTTGCAGTGTTCCAGTTTGGATTTATTAATAAAATCATCGCAGCAGTTTTCATCATATTAACAGGCACAAGACAAAAGCCTGACAGGAGGGTTGAGAGGCGATGTGTAACTGCATTTGCAAACAGATGCTGAAGAGCTTTCAGTACCTTTGCAGCTGTGTGCATTTTTAAACTTGTGCAAGTAAGCTTTTTTTTAACGCATTTCCTATTTTTCTGAACTTTAAATCAAGTACTAAATCATGATTTTAAGTGAGTTTATAAAGTCATTTGCCATCGAGTTTGCACAGGTGTCCCAGCAGTTACTACTGATGTAGTTCATCTCATTAAGCATGTTCCACTAACATTTGAAACCAAAACGTGTCTAAATGTTTCTTGGATCCATTAAATTGATCAAAAGTAATAGTGAAGTAATTAAGGGTTGTTGTTTTTTTTACTTTTTATTATTCAAAGAATCCTGAAAAAAAAACTATTACAGCTTCCACAAAAATAAGGAACAGTTTTTAACATTAAACATGTTTCTTGAACATCAATCAGCTTATTATAATGATTTTTGAAGGATTATGTGACTGAAAACCAAATGAATGACTGCTGAAAATGTATCTGTGCCATCACAAGAATAAATTGAAGTTCTTGTTTTTTTTATTTTAATTGCAATAAAATCACAATATTACTTTTTTTACTATATATTTGTTCAAATAAAAGCAGTCTTGGTGAGCACAATATTCTTCTTTTAAAAAATCTTACCAAACTTGTGTGTATGTTTGTGTGTGCATACTATATTTCTTATTTTCTTAAACATAAATCTGTATCTAATTACATTCATTTTTAAATAAGACTTAAGTGTAGTACATTTTTGAAGGGTAATATCATAATATTTTGAAGTTTCTAGAAGTTTGAAGAAATGCTTTACAAATACTAAAGCATCTTATACTATCATCATACTACTAAATTACTTACGATACTACAGCAGCACCCGTTTTCTCTATAAAAAATAAATAAATACTACAGGCACAGTCTACTGCAATCCTATAAACAGCAATCTTTTTGTTTGTCCCTCAGGTGCATCTGTGTTCAATATCCATTGTATTCAGGTTTTTAGAGCCTGCTTCTGTGTTTTAAATTGGTCGCAGCATGGAGGTGTTAGGCAACGTTTGTTGTCTTTCTCTGGGTCGCTCTTTACTGGGCAGTGTCAGGGCAGCCCTGTCTTATCAGCAGGGCCCTGTAGCAGCAGCAGGCTAACCCTCTCACACAGGGAGCAGCAGGGAGCCGCAGGGTCACCATCGGCCCGCTACCTCAGAGAGAACAATCCGACGGAGCCAAATATACACACATCGCTTAAGTAAATAAATATGTCTCCCAGCCCCAGAGCCATCCCAGTGCTGCTGCCTGACTGCCCCTTTCTTTCAAAATACACTTATACTCACCATTGTTTATCATCCGCAGAGGAGACGTCTTGGTTCGTGTCAGGATCACTGTAAAAGAAACAAAAAGCTTAAACCTTGTTTCATTTTCTCTCCTTGTCTCTCTCTCACACACACACACACATCCTGATGAACTACTAACATCCCTGCTGTTTTCATTATTGAAACTGGTAATGAAATTTGTTACACATTCGCATTTCAGGAGAGACTAGCGAGATTCAGCGAGTTATTCCTAAGATCTATGCTTTCAATATGTGACTATTGATTAGCCGTAGAGCCAAGGAAAATATAAACTTAACAGACAGCCATAAACCGGAAAAAACAAAGGCCCATCGCAACCCTCTAGGGCTTCGGGTAGTAAATATACCACAAGCCTAACCATGTTCAGCTAGTTTAAATGCAAATTTATAGCCATGACTGTCTAGGTGAAAACAACACCTCTGTTAACCCTGCATGTTATTATGAGGTTTATTGGGCTTGTCTTTTGCCTGTGGAAATTGCAAATCTGTATACTTCATCACAAGCACAAAAGCAACACGCTATTTAGCCTCGTTCATTTATTTTATAGGCTCTGCAACCTTTTTCACTCCTGTTTATTGTCAAGCACTCCATTATTTTCCAATGCAACGTTTTGCCTTTTTTTTCTTTCCCTGTTTTTTGGAAATGGGATTTTGTGTAAGGACAGTTTAAATTTCAATGCAAAGGCAAGAGAATAAATACAAGTTGAGGGGTTTCCATTTATTGAGGCCAGCTTGTTATTTAGCACTGACAGGAAGGGGGGAAATGAAAGCCCAGCTCTTGTCCCAGTTGTTCATGGTTAAAGTGTGTGGGCAGATGGAAGGACTAAAAGCATTGTATAGACGTTGAGTATCTATAAACGCTTAGTGTTTCGGGC
>JAUMHE010000072.1:12114441-12140955 GCA_032359235.1 Enteromius mattozi
AGATGAGTTATGTTATCATGTTTTATTGTGCCATTTAATTATATATATTGTGTGTATTTTTTTCTTATTTTGTAACCTATTTAAAAAAACTTAACTATAGTTTGAGGTTAATTAGAATGCACAATGAAAAAACACAATTTTTGAGCATTGTTAAAAATGTTGTTTTTTCAAATGAACTTTTCGAATATAAACACAATTTTAAAACAAGCATTAATGGAAGAAAAACATGGAACTATTTGCATTCTATAGACAATTATATTATATAAGATAATTATATTATAAGCATATATATCACGATATATACTTATACTATAGCCTAAATTAATTCTGAAACAAGATATTTAAGATATAAATATTAGATTATAAAATATCAATATTACATTATACAAATATAATACAATTATTAATTTCTTAAATGAGAATTTATGGTTGAAAAACATGGATTATTTTTTCTTTAGTTGTTATGTCACTAAAATAAGTCAGAATTTAAAAATAGGTGCCTGAAATGACGTCAGTCATGAGACCACTGACTTATCTTTTTCTATTAAAGATGAACATTTATGGTATTTATGTCATTACCTGTCTTTTACTTCAATAAGCAAAATTTCTTTCCATCATGACAGGATATAGTATTTAATTACAAGGGCATAATGTCTGTACAGCAATTACAGTAATTCACCTGCGAAAGGTGTAACGGAATGTATCCAGAGGTAAAAAAGGACATTAAAAACTAGAACTTTTTTGCATTTTTTTTTTTCACGCAGCTGGATTTTAATGGCGCACTCCTCTTTGAAAGGCTGGGCACGTCGTGTTATGTCAAAAGCTCATCGCAGCAATTACGACTCAAACTCTTTGCAATCATCCATCAGGGTGGCTGAAGTTCAAGAGTTTTATTGTCATGGTTTATCTGCTTTAATCACCTGAAGTGAAGTGGAAATGAATTAAAAAAATACATTCTGCAAAGGCTAATGACTGTAGCGGGTAGCTTGTGGGTGGACGGCGGAGAGGTGGTGGGCGGCAAACGTCACGCAAACCCCAGTGTCATTCGACTACAGGGAACAGTGGGCTGAAATTATTGTCCAGCGGCAGACTCCTGGTGTAAACTGACAGCGCTGTTCTCTAATTACAACTGTTCCCATCCATATTTGTCTAAAAGAACACAGCGGCTTGTACTAATTGACTGTTTTGATCCCTAAATTGCTCCTTTCTAATATAACATAATTAGAGTGAGATTTCGGACCAAATAATTTTAAGAAAAAGAAAAATCTCAATCATAGGCTGACAAAAAGACCTCAAAACTGCCCTCCTGTTACAACTTGTTCCTGTAAAAATATGAAATACAAACATGAAAAATGCAATTATGGTAAAAGGTGAAGATCTTTTAAATGAGCATTTCAAAAGTCGACAAAGTAGACATGATCCAATTTATTATCAAATTTCCCTTTTTACACATTGTTTTACACTGTTTGGTCCATGCTGATATGCATAATATGTATTTATACTAAATATAAATGACCTGTCTGATCAGAATTGAAATACAGTTGTGCTCATAAGTTTACATACCCCTTGCAGAATGTGCAAAATGTTAATAACTGAAACTAAATAAGAGGGATCATGAAAATTGCATGTTATTTTTGATTTAGTACTATCCTGAATGAGCTATTTCATATAACAGATGTTTACATATACTCCACAAGACAAAATAATAACTGAATTTATAAAAAAGGACCCCATTCAAAAGTTTACATACCTATACTATGTGTCATTTCCCTGATGATCCACGGCTGTGTAATTTTGAGATCCATCTTTTCACACTGAGGACAACTGAGGTGCTCATGCAACTATTACAGAAGGTTCAAACACTCACTGATGCTCCAGAAGGAAACACAATGCATTAAGAGCTGAAAACTTTTGAACAGAATGAAGATGTGTACATTTCTCTCATTTTGCATAAATATCTTTTTTTTTTTTCATCTAGTACTGCCCTTCAGAAGCTACAGAAGATACTTACATGTTTCCCAGAACACAAAATGTGTGAAATTTACCATTATGTTCAAATTCCAAAAGCTCTTAATGCATTGTGTTTCCTTCTGGAGCATCAGAGAGCACTTGAACCTTCTGTAATAGTTAATACCTCAGTTCTCCTGAAAAGTGTGGAAAGATGGATCTCAAAATCATACAGTCACTGTTGGAAAGGGTATTTGTGGGAGCAGAGGGATTTTTCTGAAGAACAGAAGGCAGTTTAAATGTTCAGGACAAACAAGGGACTCATGAACAGCTAACACAAAATATAAAAACAGCCGTGGATCACCCAGGAAATGACACATAGTATTTAGATTCATTTATGTAAACTTTTGAATGGGGTCCTTTTTATAAATTCATCTATTATTTTGTATTGTGGAGTATATGTAAACTTATGTTATGTGAAGTAGCTCATAAACTTATGAGCACAAGTGTACATATAAGCTTATGTTTTGGTCTGGTGATGTTAGAACAAAAAACTAAAACAACTGTATTAAAATGAGACACAGAAAAACAGGTGACTCAATCACAGGGTAATGTTGGTGGCTCAAGTCTAACTGCTTGTTCCTTGAAGAGCTTCAGACATGAAAAGCTTGCCCAGGTTTTGAGATGTTAACTCCTTGATGGTTTGGCAGTATGTGTTGATTTGATCTAAAGAGAAGATGGGGGGAAAAATTAGAGTAAACACTAGTTTATGACATGAGACAAAGAAATCTTGAGGGAGTTGAAGCAGGTATAGAATACAGAGATAGCAAGAGAAACAGAGGCAGGGTGGGCTGCCCGCTGAAGTGGCTCAGTTAATGTCCTCCATTATGTACTGAAGGCTGGCCGTCGAGCTCTTAGGTGATTGTCTTTCCGCTTGGCAGCGTTGCAGCTCATGCCACCGAGTAGTTCGGAGTTTGAAAGACCTTAAGAAATGGTGAGAGATGAGGTGCTCCCCTCCACGGCAGCAGCTACAAGCATTTAATTCAGCCCTAGATCAAGCCATTACTCCACAGCACTAAAAAGAGATGCTCATGGAAACAAATACTCTTACTTGATGCCATTTTGTCTGCATCTCTTTCTGATCTTGATGTTAAATGTTCCAACTGGCTTCTATTAAACTGGGATAGAGTTCGACCTACAGCAGAGTCATTCATTTTTATATATATCTCGACAATAATGAATCTGCTGTCATTATTGTATGAAACAATTGTTGTTAGCGTACATATTATACAGACATAACATTTTTACACATACAAATTAAATTATTTTACAAATTAAATTGCAAAATTGTAATATACATGTATATATATGTGTGTGTTTATTAGTTTTTTGGCATTTCATTATATATTATATATTGCATATGATATAGTTAAAAATCTATAATATTATTACTGTACATATATAGATAATACAAATTTACATATTATACAATAATAACTAACTAATAAAATATTAACTAATGATAATAACTAATAACTAAAATCAAATATTTTAATTTAAATATTACATTACATCACAATATTTATTATATATTATGTATTATATATTATTAATACTGTTATTTTAGTGTACATATTGTACAGATAACGCAGACAATATTATTAATTATTAAATTAAAATCCATTTAATTACATTTACATTTAATTACTTAATTAAAATAAATAAATAAATAAATAAATTAGCTGCAATATCGTGCACTACAAAATCTAAATATTTGATAAATAAATTAGATCAAACTTTATTTGTTAAGAAATACAACATCTTGTTTGATTGCAAAAACGCCTCATAAAATAATCCATCTCAAAGGCTGAACATTCAAAATCTGAACCAGTGTGTTGCTGAGTAAACAGCATGACTCTAGAGATACATAACACAGAGTCCAGCAGTCCGGGGTACAAGATGACATGACAGACATATCACCCTCCTCCAGCTATTTTTTCTCAGACAGCGGCTGATCTATAATATACTACCTCCATAACAAGTTAGAAACAATTGCTTTAAATCAATCTCTGGCAAGGCCTCTGTAATGTTCCTCATAAATTACCTCTCCTCCCTTCTTTCCTCCCTTCCATCTCAACTCCACAGGACAGAAAAAGGGACATGTCCAAATCTTTTCACATCCAAATGAGATGAAATGAGGAGGAGACGGTTAGCGCTGTGTTGGGATGTCTCACATCGCTCAAGAGCAGAGATTTGGCTTCCATTACTGAGCAGACACTAATCATCCACTTAAAGCTTGTAAACACAACTTCTAATGTGTAATCATGATATATTTCTACTTATGCTGGAAGGCCTGACAAACTGATATGAAATAACGGTTCGATTCATTGAACAGCTTCATTGTTCCAGTCTTTAGTGTCACATTATCCTGCAGAAAACATTTTAATATGCTGATTTATAACTGTTGTGGTGCTTCATATAGTTTTTTGAAACCTGTGATATTTATTTTTTTGATTCTTCAATGAATACAAAGTTAAAAAGAACAGCATTTGTTCAAAATAGAAATCTTTTCTAACAATATAAGTATTTTTTAATTCATTTAACACACCCTCGCTGAACAACAACAAAAAAAAAAAAAACAAGAAAGAAAAAATTTACTGACCCCAAACTTTTGAATTGTATATTGTAAAAAATATCACAGGTCCCCAAAAAAATATGAATCAGCACAACAGTTTCCAACACTGATTATAAATCAGCCTATTAGAATGATTTCTGAAGGATCATGTGACACTGAAGACTGGAGTAATGATGCTGAAAATTCAGCTTTAATCACAGGGATAAATTATATTTTAAAGTATTTTTTTCTGTATTCTTGATCAAATAGATACAGTCTTAACGAGCAGAAGAAACGTCTTTAAAAAAACATTAAAATCTTACTGATCCCAAACTTTTGAACGGCAGTGTATGTAATTAATAAATACATGTTTAATAACAAATTATATATATGATAAAATGCATGATATATTATTTATAATATCAAATGCTTGCAGGAAAGATGACATACTAGCAATAAGCAGGGTGTCCATTCGTGGAGGCGTCTGAGGAGGCTTGAACATCTTGCTCAGGTCTTCTTCAGGAAGGGAAGGCTCTCCTCGACTCTGTCTCTGTGCATTCTCCTGTTGCCGTCTCTGAATGTACTGCAGAGGGATGAAGAACAAACGCTTATTCTGAACTTGACATCCCAATCTTTTGTTATTAACCTCCGGGCTGCCTGAATGAAAGCGAATCTTCTGAGAGGGGACCTTTTGAGATGGACATGACAGGCCAGGAGAGGTGGCGGTGTATTTAAAAGAAGGAGAAGATGACAGCTGGAACAATACACACTGATGACTGTGCTGTGAAGGAGCTGTCTAAAAAAGATGGAAGAATGAAAAAGGAACCTAAACTGCACTACACTTGTGATAACATCTGAGTACACATTCAACTAATCACTGATAATGCAAGTGCATTGTGTCCTTTGTGCCTCCCTGTTATCAATCACATTTTCTGCATCAGGTATTTGAGTTAAAGAAATGAGTAAATAATGAGAGAATCACTATGTCATTAGAGTATCAGGGGAATTTGGGAGGTCACATGTACTTCAATCAATCACAAAGTTCAGGGCAACAGAGTCCAGCACTGAGGAAGGCCATTACCACCTCGCCTCTCCTGTCTCATACAGACCTTGATACACAGCCACTCAATAAATCTCTTTTAACTTCACTGACTTTATAGAGTCAGTGCCTTGGCTGGCTGCATGGCACAGAAATCCCAGACACTCTCGCATGAATAGAAAGATTTGCAGCCTTATATTTGAAAATGAATGAAAACTCTTGAACTTGGATGAAACTCATGAAGAAACATCAAGGTCATACTTCAACTTAAAATGATGCATAGAGACATTAAAAAACGATTTGGTTTTGTTGGTAAAAATCTGATTAATTTTAGTATATGATGTACTGTATGCTTACCAGATTCTGTATATGCAATACCATTCATATATTGTGGTTTTTAAGAAAAATTATAATGAGAAATTATAATTTTGTTAAATTATTATTACACGTTCAGTATGCTTGTTTAATCAAAAATACAGTAAAACTAACATAATGTGAAAAACTATTCATGTTTTTTGTTTTAATCTATTTTCTTTTAAATGTATTAAATGGCAAATTTTTAGCATCCATTACTCCAGTCTTCAATGTCACATGACTCTTCAGAAATCAGTCTAATATGTGGATTTGGCGTTTGAGAAACATTTATTATTATTATTATTATTATTATTTTAACATCTAGTCATTTAGAGATACTTTTATCCAAAGTGACTTAGAAATGAGGACAGCAGAAGCAATCAAAATCAAAAAAGAGAAATACAGTAGTTGCAAGTGTAAGTTTTGTAGTACGTTTTTTTTTAATTATATAATAAAAATAGAGAAGCTATTGTTTCTTTAAGAAAACAATCAGCTAGTAAATGAGTGCTAAAAGTCTAAAAAGGGCACATTTTTTAAATTGATCAAATAAATAAAAATAATCAATAAATAATAATAATAATAATACAAATAAAACAGGTGAATTATATACAGAACATTTATTTTTGAATGTAAAAAATATATAATATATATATAATATTATATATAAAATATATTTTAAGTTCATTATTTTCCTTACAAATATGTCAAATAAATCCTTTGATGATCTCTTCAAGCAAAAATGCACAATAACTTTAATTTCCTATTTTTGTCTTTTGCTTTTCAGAGTGGAACATGCTCCAAACATTTCTTGACTGTTTTCATGAGAATTACACTTTCCTGTCTACACCATGCATTAACAAATAAACACTTATTTAAGAGTAAGATCTTTAATTGCTAAAAACTGCACCAACCCTCCAAAGCGCACCCTGTGTTTTCACAACAAAGCTTTGATTACAGCCTCAGAGCTAATTCCTGGGTTTCGAGTTGCACAGTTTCATCAATTACAACTGTATTATAATTATATCTTACAGAGCATAACATCAAGAGTGAAACATCAAGCCTCGTCAGACACTCATTCAGCGCAATCCCCTCATTGTGATCTTTGTGGTGACAACCTGTTTTCCCATGAGCACACATCACGCTTGCAAAGCTACCATTAACGGTAACTAGCATTTACATGCTTATGATAGCTCTTATCCCACAAGCGCATCAAAGCATTCAAAAGTGTGCGCTCCCCCAGTGTCACAGTCGTCCACAGCCCACTCCCACATCTCTGTAATAGTCTGGTCTCAAGATATGGCTCTGTTCCTTCTACTAAGTGAAAACCTGATCACTTGAAAGTAATAGAACATCTTTTCTCAACAAGCTGGAAGGTTTGAGGTATCGTTCACGACTATGGCAGAAATAGTGTGGGAAAATCTCTAGATGAAAAGACAGGTGTAGTCGTTTGATGGATTACCTGATGTTTCTGTTGCTGTTGCTTGCTGAGACTGCGGCAGTAGTTGTTGTATTTGACAATGTCCTGACTCATGTCATCCACGCGGTCCATCAGCATCTGCAGGCTCTTCTCCAGATGAGTACTGCAGAGGAACAAAGAGGTGAAGACGTTTCAATAACGGAAATAATGAATGTGCATTTGATTGCTTGTTAATTAGTGAATGCTTCTTCTTCATTGCGTCTTAAAAGGAAAATAGGTGCAAGCTGCAAAAAAATAGGAAAAAAAATCTAAATATATAATGAAAAAAAAATTCTCTTATCTTAATTACTAATATATTACTATTTAAAATTTGTTAAAATACATAGATGAAAAAACAACATGTTTTTTTAGTGCCACATTAAAAAATATATAAGCTTACAAAATTAATATTTTGAGAATTATGTCAAAATTATGAGAATGAAGTGAAAATATTATGAGGAAAAAAAAGTAAAATTTACTAAAATAAAGTCATAATATTACGAGAATAAAGTCTAAATATTACAAGAATAAAATTTTACTATATTCTCAAAATATTTTAATTCTTGAAATATTTAAACTTTATTCTTTTAGTATTTTGACTTTATTCTTGTAATTTCGTCTTTATTTTTCGAAATATTACGACTTTAATCTCATAATCTTAGATTTTATTTTTAGTTTTCATCATGGCATTAATCTTTCTATTTTAATATTTTGTTTTAAATCTTACCTAACCCAAATGTCTGAGCAGCAGTACATCTAAACATCCTTAAAACATGATGAATTAATTTCTTCCCTTGTTTTAAACACAACCCTCACTTGGTTTGTTATATTAAGTTATGTTATTATACATACTAAAACTAAATAAAACTTACATCTAATTTACTCAATTTAAAATTTTACCTAAAATATCAATTAGGAAAATATATTTTAAAATTTAAATGTTAATTTTTTTTAATAGTAATAATAATGTTTTTTTCAATGCTAAAACGAATAAAAGGATTTAGTTTTTTGCTCACATCAGTTTTGTATTGAAATTTCAGTATGCTTGGATTAGAAATGAAAAACTCTGCCAGTATCTTGGCAACACCATACAGATTAAATCTTAAGGGAAAGTCAAATGATCAAAGCACATCTTAACCATCAACAGAGTAACACAGAATTAAAAAAAAGCAGATAACATGGATTCCTCATTAATAATTCATCCCATTCCGCATACATCAAGATCATTTGCATGTATCATGTGATATGCAAAACAGGTCCCACTGTAACTAGCAGAATGATATCCATATTTTATAACAGGACAGCAGCCTGTAGGACCAAGGATTGGGAAAATGTCTTCAAAAGGAGTTTATCTGTTCTTGGTAAACCCCATTAACAACAAATTAGCCTCGCCAGCAAGTTCCATTAATCTTAAAGAAAAATGCAGGATGTATGTGGGGAAGTGAGATCCCGGGGGTGAGGACAAACCAGGAGCAGCTCTCTATCACGCATGAACATGTATACCCTGGTGCACATCCACACAGAGATTTATGTTAACACCGAGTCAACTTGTAAGGTCTACGTGCACTACAAAGAAATCTCTCATTAGCTGCTGGAGAAATCCAGATAAAACCAGATTAGTCTTTTGGAGCAAGGTAGCTGGTTTGCAACTTCTACAAATTTTACTCAGTTAAAGCTGCACTGTAAAGAAATGACCGTGATTTAAAAACTACGGTAAACACCTGTTAAATGGTTAATGATAAATTCCTATAAAATTTAAAGAATTCCCTGCATTGCATTTCAAATTTGGTTTGAATTTGATGTTTTTTCTTTGAAATAACTATGTTTTTCTTATCAGTTATGTTTGTTAGGGTTGTATGTTACATGTAATGTTGTTAAATTAATGTTTATTGCATATTTCAGTTTAATGAGTCTCACCATGATGGTGTTTAGTGTTTGTCTGAATGACACTGAGCACCTTCTATATGTTCATATTTAAAAGCTGATTGTGATGGCCTTTGATTCATCATGTGACTTTCTCATCACCACCTGCATTTGGTGCTTAACAGTGTATTTCAAATAGATTTCAGTGTTTTAATAGGTCGGTATATTAACATTATATCAGTTAATGAAATTACAGTATTACAGTAACTGTAAATGTAACTAAAAACCGTAAAACTTGAAATGTTGCTACCGTATTTTTTACGGTCGAATTCCGGCAACCACAGCTGCCGTTTTTTTACCGTAAATTTTTACAGAATTTTTTTACAGTGAAGTACAGCAACAAACCAGCTTTATGGTCTGGTCAACAGCTTAATAAAATGTATTACTTATGAAATTCTATACTACTTAATGGTTATAAATTTATCAGATTTTCTGAAGATTACATTCTTAATAAATTATTAACTAACAATAGTTTAGCAATATTTCAGTTACTGCTTAAATATCCAATATCAGCCAATATTAATAAATTAAAAACATCCCTAATATCAACCACTAAATTATTACAGACTGCGTGGCTTTAGTATACACAGATCAGTTCAAAAAGATGAATGCCAAAACGATTCTGTTAATAGGTAACATGACAGGAAGCAAACTTACTGCGTACTAAAATAAAACATTTCACAAAAGCAAGACTCTACTCCTTAGCCAAATGTTGATTTACAGTTGATATACGATGTTGTGACACTCCAGAAGTGCAGCGGCAAACCGTAGACACACCCTCCACTACATTTCCAAAACACAGAGAACAAGACCCAGAAGACTGCGGATTGCAAAGGAACACAAATTCAGATTAGGACTGATGACCGTAAAAACGGCAGTGAACAAAAAAGACGACACAACTTCAGGGAATCTGCTCACTGTATATTTAAAAAGACGATTGTACCGTAAACCACAGCTTAACTAGACTCCACACAGCAAAAAATATATAAAAAACACATACATTTTTTCCCCCTTTAACTGCCCCTACAGAGCAAGTTATATAGTTTGCTGGCTCTGCAAGTTTGGCAACAAAGCAAGCTTGTGGAGACTAAAGGAGAGAAAAGAGAAAGAGGGAATGTGTGTGTGTGTGTGTGGCCCTGGAAGCAGTTTTTAATGTTTCTGAAGAGTCTTTCTGTGGAGGCGCGCCAGCTCTGATGAATGAGGGCAAGCATCCCTGTATGACCTCCATCTTTTACCATGCACCTCATTATTCAGAGTCCAATGAGCTCTATGGATCTTGCCCTGTCCCGCTATCTGAATCTCACATACACACCCACACACTTTCTGTTTATACCCACATACAACACACCCAGCATGCATTCAAAAAGACACAAATTTTCTTACTGTACACACATGCCTATCTGTCAAATTTGTGGTGCACAGTTATTTCTGCATAAATCTATCTACACTGTATGTATCTATCCATCCATCCTCGCAATTAATCACATGTGTGTGTGTGTACTGTGTACATTTATTATGTATATATAAAGACACGCATATAGTATATATTTTGAAAATATTTACATGCATATATTCATATTTCTTTAAATGTGTACTCTATATTAATACATTTAAAATAAAAATAACATTTTTCTTAAATATATACATGCATATGTGTGTATTTATACATACAAAAATATCCACAAAAAATAAAAAAAATAAAGAAGAAGAAGAAATTGTTTATTTTTGAATAACATTTACCTATTTTTTAAGCTGGGAACAGTTTTGCCCCTAAACTACAGCTAAGTAAAGCCACAAAGCCAGCAAAAGCTCAGTAACAGAGATACACTTACACCCTCTATCTGCATCTCCTGGCTTTCATTAGCATATTTAATAACATTTCACCATTTCTGTTTCTCGCTCTGTCTAAAACACACACAAACAAATCAAAACAAAACTCTGCTGATCTAAAATGGGCTTCATGAATAAACCGCCAGTGACTGCAGTCTCAAATGACTCGGTGAATATCAACATCCCCTAAAAAGACAGTTGGAAGTTGTTTATCTATTATTTGATTAGGAAAGAAAACACCATCCATGACGGTAAGTGGAACCTGTCAGTGATGCAGTCACATGAGGTGAGCATCAGACTGGGGAACGTGGTGTCCCAGTAAAAGCTGAACCGCAGGAGAAAGGTGACTCATTAAAATCACACCATCCTATTTCAGAGCACTATTGACGGAAGGTTTGGGTCATCTGGAGTCATCGCAAACCGCCACAGCATAACACAGCACACACTGGCCAAAACACACAGTGAACCAGCATAAGTCAGTCTAAACCACTTATCTTAACGCATGACAGTAATGTGTCACAGACAATGAGACGCACTGATTATCCATGAAAACTTGTACTTTGGGAAAACAATTACAAGAAAGCAACAGATTTCAGAGAGACTGAGTTGACACAGTATCCAGACGTGACATGACAAGTAATTTGTCTGTCCGCACAGAAACAGACAATTTATTCGAACAAGACAGGAGCGTCACATAATTTGTCTGTCTACACTAAAAAAAAAACAATATATTAAGGCATAGTTCTTCCCAAAAAAGAACATTTATATTTACTCAACCTAGTGTTTTCTCCAAATTGTATCACAAAATGAAATTTTTAATTTTACGTATATTAGTTACTTCTCTTCAATATAATAAAAAAACTTTTTTCAATATATTCAAAGTCTTTTCCAACTGTACAACAGATATGTGTAAGAAAAACATTAATAATTGAATAGTTTAATGAATAATTAACAGTTATTAAATGTTGACATAGCATGCCTGCTTCTTTTTTTTCTTTCTTTTTTTTTTTTTAAAAAAGATCCTAATGAATCTTGATTCAGTTCACAAAACCAGTCTAATTTTTTTGGGTGGGTTGTTTTTTTTACAAAAATTGTATGAATTTAGGCTTTGAATATTTAATAGATTTTTTAAACTAAATATTAAGGGACATGAATAACAAAAAAAAAAAAAGGTTTATCCTTTTTGAAGCTTGAACCATTCCTGATTCATTATAATTGCATAAAAAGTTGCAAAAAAGCAACAAAAAAGTGACTTAAAAAATAGGCTGAATAGGTCAGAGAAAAATGAAAGAGATAGCTTTTATCACTCACTACATTGTGGCGTCATGTCTGCTAAGGATAAGCACAAAATCACTGTGAGCAGACACCCCTCTTATTCTACAACAGCAACGGCGATCTTGCATTACTGGAATCAACCAGAGTGATGATTGGTTGGATTTATGTGGAGGAAATGATCAGAGGCGCCCGCTCTCTTTCCTGGCCAATTAAAGAGAGACTTGAAGCCAAACAGATTCCAATGATGTGTCCAGATCATTGAGTAGAGTCAATGAAGTCCACCAGAGTGCTCTGGGACAGTGGATCATGGAGTTTAGCGGTTTGGGGAGCCACATTCAGGCCAGATGGAAGTCCAACACCACTGCATTGACAGCCATGATGGATTTGGCTCAACCCAAGGGGGCTGATTTTGTTTTCAGATTAAGTAACTCCTGCCCATGAGCCCAGCCTGGGTATCCAAGCTTTATGCAACAACAAAGATATATATCTGGGAGGTGATATATATATATATATATATATATACACACACACAGGTATACTAAATCACAGTAACTAAAGACATTGACTGGGCTGCAACACACACAAACACACACACTATTTAAGGGAGCCAGAGAACCAGGGTGCCAAGAACATGAGAAAAGGTAGAAAAAGAGAAGAAAATAATAAAAGGAATAGAGAAGGGTTAGCACTGGACCCACCAGAGGGTTGAGCTCATTTTAAATTGGGGTTGCTGCCGCCCCAGACTTACAGATTCTCACACACCCACCCAAATCACGTCTCACGCCAAAATACTGTAAAACTCATAATTCTTTTTTCATTTAGCTAAAGAAAAAAAAACGCAATTCAATTTCGCCCCCAGATGAGAAGTGAGCCTGCTGGGAAGGATGGGAGAGAGTAAGAGAAGGAGAGAGAGAGAAAGACAGGGAGGTATTGTGTTAGTAAGGCTGCAGTGGTTCGGTGTTTGCTTTGGTTTCTAGGGTAACACCAGACTGCAAAGAGATAACTTAAACAGATGTGGAGAACCCGACAGAGGGAGGGAGGGAGAAAAGACGAAAAAAGAAATCAGGAAAAATAACGAAACAGAAAAGCCACAGATAAATCCGCCTTGTCTGTGAGTGTTTCTGGTATTTTGGTGTTTAAAGAAAGAGCAAATCATGTCCAGAGAGAGAGAAACCAGAGTGATTTAAAGAAAAGACAGAGGGGGGGGGAAGAATAATAAGAAATTAATTTACTGATTTAAAAAAAAAAGGAGGGGGGGGTCTGTTTATAAACATGGATGGCAGACACACAGGTTGTTGACACTGTCATAGAGTTAAAACCATTTTAAAATGTCTTTCCAAATGAATCTTAATCATTCAAGTATACAGTTTAGGCTGTCATAATTATGAGTTGGTGCTATAATTAATAAAAAAATTACATGAAAAGCTGTCTAGTTTTTATATAAGCTTTAATACACTTGGATGATTATTTTTTAAAAGCCTGTAAACAAAAATGATTTAAAACAACAAGAATGTAACATTCCAAATATTTATTTATTAATATTACAAATATTACTATATAAAATATAAAAGTCCACTTAAATGCACAAAATTTTTAGGGAACTATAGCCCTATAAAAAAATATAATAATAAAAATTATGTAGGACTTTAGAGACAACCTGGAATATCTGCACTTTTTGAAAAATCAAATTGTCACACCGCAGGAGTACTTGAATAAGAAAAGGCAATATTTGATTTAAAAGATAGTAGCATCTAAAATACATCCTTTTTCTTAAACATTCACAAACATGAATACTAAAAAAATAGAATGCTGGTTAATCTACCCACATGACGCATGAGTGTTTATGCATCTGTTCGTATGCGTGTGTGAACATCCAGTTTCAGAGAGGGAGGTAATTATGAATTTATTTTTTCAAGTCCTCAGCAGTGCAACGAAGGTTCCTCCTTTCATCTGGAAAAACCAAATCTGGCAGGCCGAATTAAGAAAGACAAATTAAAAAGATAAAATTCCCTTTTCTAGTCAGCTGAGAGAGACCTTCAAACCCCTCTTGGACCTCTGACAATTCAAAAAGCAACCGCAAAAAAGAATGTTTCTGTCCCAAAAAGCATCATCTCAACCATAGCTGCTCCGAAAATAATTAATAGATTAAAATGATAATTGGAAACTCAAACCTCCCCTTCCTATCCTTACAAGCTGTACATGGCAGACACATTTAAATTAAGAAAAAATGAGAGTGGAAAAGAAATGAAATAATAAAAGTGTGTGAAATATTGATAGCGTCTGATGTATTGTCTCATCTGCGAGATCACTGAGGGCCGACCATGACAAACAGGAGAATTGAAGAAGAAAATTGACCAGCACAATGATCTATAGAAAACGATCATTTATAAAGCAAGCCGGATCCTCTTCAAAGCGCTCATATTAACATCTATTTCTCAATGTCGTATTTCACTCTCTTGCACAGAAAAGAGCTGTTTCCATGTAGCAAAACCGAATGAAACAAGTTCTACTAAAAACTACTCAAATCGATATAAGATCAAGGCAGCCGTGCAAAATAGGAGTGAAAATGGCGTTGTTCGCATCTCTTGTATTTTCCCCAAAAACTGTGAGTGGATTAAAAGTGTCATTTTATCAGTGAAGCTAATTTAGACTATATTTAAAAGTGTCAATTATGATTCCCAAATGGAGTGCTTGTTCTAGCCACTTGACCTCACGCGCACTGATTCAACAAGCGCTGCGAGTTTGGCCTTTGTTATGACCTATGCAAATCAGAGCTTATCTGTTTACACAAGAATACTCAAACAGAGCATCATTAAACCCTCAATGTCAAGAGTCACAGAAAAGTGCAGGGTCTACAAATTCATCTAGTAAGGTTAACACAAGACCGGTTCTTCAGGATAACCATCTCTTTGAGGGTCAGAGGAAACTCATTTGAATTTTTTCCAATAATACTAGAATATATATATTTTTTTGCCACAACTGGGCTACAGTGTAGTTCGGTGTCTGTAAGAATTTTTCTGTTTTTGAAACAAGTTCTATCCTACGCTCACCAAGGCTGCATTTATTAGATAAAATACAGTTAAATTGTGCTAAATATTGAACTGTTAAAGTGTAAAATGTTCTTTAGATAGAAATCATTCTAATATGCTGATTTGCTGCCTAAATAACATTTCTTTTTTATCAATGCTGAAAACAGAAAAGCATGTATTTTAACAGATATATTTTGTATCATGCTTTTATTTTCATTAGATCAGTTTTCTCCTTGTTGAACAAAGCAGTCATTTAAACGGGTCATGAACTGAGAATTCAGAATTTCCTTAATCTTTTGACAAATAAGAGGTCATTGTACTATAAAAACACCCTGTACATTTTAGAATTCAAAACTTTGTGCAAAAACAGCTTATATTGATGCCAAACTGTCAAAACAACAGCTTGTGGAATGTGTCACTTTATGATGTAATAATGTCTCTGCCTCTGCAGAAGCTGATCAACACCTGCTGACTGTTTAGCCCCGCCCATTGATTTTACATCACTGCCCTTTTAGCCCCGCCCACAGATTTTACATCGCTGCCAGTGTAGCCATGCCACCAATTCTACATCACTGCCTGTTTAGCCCCAGCAACGATTCTACATCACTGCCTATTTAACCCCGCCCATCGATTCTACATTAATGCCTGTTAAGCCCCGCCCACCGATTCTACATCACTGCCTGTTTAGCCCCACCCATGATTCTACATGACTGCCTATTTAGCCCCGTCCACGATTCTACATCACTGCCTGTTTAGCCCCGCCCACCGATTCGCATAAATACTGTAGTAGGTAACTGATAAGGCAGGTCTATGCAGAAACCAAACAATAAAGTTAATTTGATGAACTTTATTTTGAATGTAGTTCCAGACCACGTCATTAACAATGCCATTGTTCTCTTCATTTTACTGTGGATTTGTTTACAAACAATCTGAGGGAAGATTTTTAGAAAAACTGAAACTAAAAGGCGATGCTTTGCCGACTATATTGGAAACGAAATAGCACCACACAAGTGTGAGTAACTGTTTTCAACACATGATCACTACTGCTTTGTCTGTTAATAAAGGTTGTTTGTTATGTTCTGAACCTAAATCACAGCAATGTCCATCTGTAAAGAAAGTATGCTGTCAAGCATACACAATTGTTAGCTAATCATAGCAGAGGGCGTTTACTTTGAGTCTTACACCTAAATGATGCGGTTACTTCTAAATGTTTGTTGATGTAAAAATCCTGATAACATTATAAGACCTCAGAGAACAGTATAAAAGGCAGTTCATGACACCTTTAAATTAAATCTTACTGAATCACAGTCCTCACAAACACAAACCGAAACCTATAGAGCACTCTAAAAAGCAGCATCTGTAAAACATGATTTAACAGCTGCCAGCAAATGTTTTCAGATGTTATTGTTGAAGACAGAATGTGCTGCAGAATTGACGTTTTGGTGACGATGGTGCTTGATGAATTTAGAAACAGAGTGCATGCTTAAAACCCTTCCGAGAAATTGTGTCTTTAAATTCATCCCCACATTTGTTCTGTCAGATAAAGGTAGAAGATGTCTAGCTTCTGTCAGAATGAGGAGTAAAGCTGCTTGTGAACTGTCATATTTGAATGTTCACTTCAAGTTCAAGAGGTAAAAAGTCTGAGGACTGTCTAACGAACAGTTTCACTGTTCGCAAAAGCCTTTTATTTAGATAGTCTAGCATGAAAGCCATTAAAAGCAGACGTCCTTAAGGAGCAAATCACCTGGGTCGCAATGACCTCTTCATTAGTCCTCATCAGAGATAAGTTACTGCTAATGTGAGCAAGCATCATTGGGGATATCTCAGCGCTAGTATAAATTTACACATGTCCTCGTTCACATTAGAAAATACTGCACTTGTATAGTAATGCGTGTGTGTGTGTGTGTGTGGTCAGACCCGCTGGAAAGGTTCAAGAGCTCGTGTTTGTCTGCAGCAGTGGATTTGTCCTCCAGCTCCCACAGCAGAACGTTGATGAGATGAGAGTTCTTGATGAAGATGGGCACCTCCTCAAACATGTTCTCATAACCCACGCTAGCCTTCTTCAGCCTGCACACACAGCAAAGAGATTTTCATTGTCATTGATCCATTCATCCATTTTGTGTGACCCCTGTCAAAGATTTGACATCACATTTTTGATAACAGCAAGCGAACACTGTGGCTTAAATAGGCACAATAAGTCAAATTTCAAGCAGTTTGTCAGACCATTTTGAAAATAAAACAGCTGTTTTACTCGGGATTACAGCCCAATCAGATTTCACGGTGGGAAGGGCCACCCAGTATGACACTGAAATAAACAAACAAAAGGCCCTGTTGCTCATTAAGTAAAAAGACAAAAACATTGCTAACTTGCTCTCTTTAACTACCTTTCTTTTGAATCTTTTTCTACTCCCTCCCACTCTTTTCCAATCAGTTTCTGACTTTATCCCCCTCATTAGAATCTTGTGGTTGAGTCTACTGCAATGTGGGAGTGAAAGGCACTATGTGGCAGATCACTCTAATTAAATGATTGGATGATTTCAACTCTTCTCCATTACTAATCGCTCCATTAGACAAGCACTCTAGGCTGATTAGTCAACTGATTTCAAAAGGCACTTTTTGTATCTCAAGCTAAACTACAAGAGAGACTGAAGTAAACAAGGGACTTTATCCAGACTCTCAGCCAATCGTTCAATCACCAATGCAAAAATGTTGTTTCAAAACAAGTGAAACTTTATATATTTTAAATTCATTACACGTGAAGTAAAACATTTCAAAAGTATTTTTCTTTCAATTTTGATGATTAGAGCTGACTTCAGCTTGGATTCTCTGCATCTCCAGTCTTCCTATGGACTCCAGACCTTGATTTCCAAATGAAATGCAAAATTTACTTTTTATTTTGAAAGAGGACTTTGGAGCACTGAGCAACAGTCCAGTTCTTTTTCTCCTTAGCCCAGGTAAGATGCATCTGATGTTGTTTCTGTTTCAGAAGTGGCTTGGTAGCCCTTTTCCCAGAAAAGCGTGGTGACTCTTGATGCATTGACTCCAGCTTCTTTGTCCACTCCTTGTGAAGTTCTCCCAAGTATCTCAATCGCCTTTGCTTGACAGTATTCTCCCACTTGCAATCCCTGTCGCTTGTGCATCTTCTTTTCTAGTCAACTCTGCATTTAATATGCTTTGATACAGCACTCTGTGAACAGCCAGCCCTTTTAGTAATGACCTTCTGTGACTTAACCTCTTTGTGGAGGGTGTCAATGACTGTCTTCTGGACCATTTTTTAGTCAGCAGTCTTCCCCCATTATTGTGGTTTCAAAGAACAAGAGATATCCAAAATTTATACTGTAGGAATGGTCATTTAATTAAACTCAAATGTAAATATTCTAATATTTTGAGATTTTGACTTATGAGCTGTAAGCTCTAACCAGCAAAATTAATTTACATGTAATAAATCCAGAATATATGAAAGTTGCACAAGTTTTTTTGAGATGCACCTGTTTATGCACACACGCAGAGTTGATATTCTGGTCATATTATGTATATAAAAGCTTACCCATCTGCTGAGAAGTCCTTCTCTTTACAGATCTCCATGAGTTTTGGGGTCAACCTGTAGGCTTTCAAACCCAAAGAACCCTGGGCTGTCTTGATGGGATCTATAGAGAAAGAGACAAAACATGGATGGTCTTTCTGAAGATAGCAAACCAAACCAAACTGTTTTGACTTGCTCAACACAGGATACTATCTACAAGCTTCAAAATCAATAAACACTGTAGCAAGTCCAAAATACAACGACAGTAAAGGTTGTAACAACCATATGAAAGGTAAAATTGAAGATATGAAGTTTGAAAAGATGCAGTATATTTTAATCTACCAAGGGAACAGAACTGTCAGCCAGTCAAAGTGGATTAATCTCACTGTCAGAAGGCTGACATTTTGAGTGTAAAAAAAAAAAAATCATTAATGTTCTGTCAAAAGATGAAACTTGCCAGTCTGCTCTGCTCATTATCCATTATCCAAAGACAGGATTTATAGCACGGTTCTGTTCTGATATTGAATGCATTTAGACAAAGTGGAAAGATGATTGTCTGTATTTTTAAACTGTCCTGAAACTTCCCAAAAGACATAAAAACGGCAATCTAAAACAACTCAAGGAGTTCTCAAGATCTGCTTAGACACAGGTAAGATTCACTTAGTCTTCTTTAAGTATCTGTTGAAATGGAGCGGACTGAATCAATGCCAGCTTTGAGGATGTATTTATGCACCACTTCTAAATGCATCCACAATGCCTTTTGCAACAACAGTGTACACAACTTGAAATGATAAAAAAAAAAACACAAATACAGAAATAAGCAGAAGTGCATAGCAAAAATAGAAAACTTAATTAGAAAATTAGAAAACAGAAAAACAGGAGAATTGTTTCATTAGTTTTTAACCATTTTTTTACTTTATAACATATGCATAAAACCAAAATATATAAAACCACCCTAAAATTCTAAAATTTCCTAAATTGTGAATTGATTGGATGGATGGATGGATTGATGAGAGATCCCTAATGTTTGACCTGTTACTAAAATGTGCATAAAATCAAGCTTTCAGTAATAACACCTCCTAAAAATTTCTTACATTTCACTTAATATAATAAATACATGAAAATTAGCATATGTTTATGAACATACTACAAATACTAGGAACTGAATCATGAATGTTATAATATGACATGATGATGAATGAGAAAAACATCACTAGTGGTCTCAACTCTACTACATGTCCTTTACTTTATAAAAAAATAAAAAAATAAATAAAAAAACACGTCCTAGTACCTGAGAGCCAGAAGAACATATGAAACCACGTCTATCAAGTCTCACAGTTTGTGGACCCATCGGCCCTCTGAATGCTTTCATTGTTCATGTGGAGAGTGCGTTTGGTGCAGGGTGGGGTTTCTGGCAGCTGCTAGGTGTCTGATATATTTTTAGTGAGGAGCGCCTGCTTGCCACCACAAGGAGGAGACTGAACAAACACCCTGATAGGGATCCACATCTGGCCTGAGGGGGAAGTCTGAGGAAAGTTACAGACAGCGTGGACCACGAGACCGAGAAACGGACAGGGGGCGTGAATGAAGGAGGGGTGCGAAGAACAGTCAAAGTTTTATGTTTACGTTTTCATCCAAAACTGTGCTGGAATCAGAGTGCTGCTGTCCCAGTTAGGTGGGCGAGTGGAGGCGCACAACATTTGTTTGTGTGAGTTCAGGGACACAGATCTGTTGTTAATGCAGCTTGTCTGAAGATTACTCCGCCCTCGGGCTGCCATCAGCCCATCGACATCTGTGATGGGTAGCGTCTGTGCCGGTGGATGAGGGGGTGTCCGGGACCTGAATCCACTCCTGAAGGTACACATCAGCTCTGCGATAGCAGGCTAAATAAACAGAGGGGAGGAAACCCTGTCTAGACGAGGCTGCTGCCGGCCCGCTACGCACACCAGCCTCCTGTTTACACAAGGGGGGAATGCTGTCCACAGCCAAGAAACCATGGGGTAGAGACGGAGAGAGAGAAAGAGAAAGAGAGAGAGAGAAGGGAAAGTGGTAGAGCAAAGCAGTGCAGTAGGAAAGAAGTGTGTGTGTTTGGGTGAGGGGTGCTGAAACATGCTGCTCTGTGTGTGTGTGCATGTATAACAAAAATAGAGATAGAGAAGTCCAGAGGAAAAAAAAAAAAAAAGCAAAAGAGCAAGGTGATACCAGAAAGGACAGCTAAACGCCTCAGACACCATGTTTATATAGGCACATCATTTTCCCATTAAGGTCCATTTTTTGGTTACGCCTTTGTTCAGAAGATGTTTACATGCTTCACGACTATTGGAATATTTATATATACATGTAATCAGCGTAATCTGAATAAACAAAAATGTTTTCTGGAAATGTTGTTAATATTTTTAGTCATTTCGGAATTCAGAGAGTAAATGTAACCAGCTCATTCATGTCCACCCTAACACGAAAGCTTGTAATGAATAGCAAAATGTTAGTAAGTTATTCAGTTCTTAAAAATGTAGATCATGATTTTTTTTTTTAGGTTTTGAAAAAGTGACCCTGGACCACAAAACCAGTATTAATGGTCAATTTTTTTTATTTATGCATCAACTGAAAGCTGAATAAGCATTTTTCAATGTATGGTTTGTTAGAAAAGGGCAATATTCGGCTGAGATACAACTATTTGAAAATCTGGAATCTGAGGTCCAGGGTCACAAATGTTATTAAAAAAACAATTTGAGTCTCACTCATTTTAAAAGTGCTTCTCTTCAATAATTTCACAAATGTTATATGTAATATCAACATATTTAGCATTTTGGTTCTTTTGCTGTTTTGGACCTGAAATAGCTGAAATCATTTGGCGAAGTGACAAGGACAAACTTTTTACATGTTCATTCTGACTTACAGAGAAAAAAAGGGTGAGAGAAACCTACCATATATAAGTACGACTGACTCCTCGATGGCGTGCTGGTAGCTGAACTGAGAGTCCAGAAAGGCCCGGCTGACAAAAGAACCATAGAAAGTTGACTGGTACCAACCCACATGAAGATGATCAATGTTTACATGCCGCAAACTTCTCATCATCTCCATCTGATACTGAACTACAAGAGAAAAGAGAGAGAAATTGCATTAGAGTGGGGGAGTAGGTGTGATGTTGTACTTTCTCAATTGCACATTTTGCTTGACGATTATTGTGTTTCTCATTAGATGGAGCTCTGAGCAGCTCCACACCTGAAGAATAGGTCACAGTCACAACAAACAACAACGACATGCAAAGTGCCTTAAGAGGGAAAATATCTTACAGATACAATAAGGCACGCTTTGTTTCATTTTCAGTTCAAAAGCTGTTAAGGGGAATAATTCAGCTGCCCTGGAGCCTGGGGACTGATATTCAACCAATATAAGATTTTAGCTGTGAAGATTTATATTTCGTAATTGAAGATGAAGATATTTTGATCAATACACAATTGCCATAAATCATTTTGAAGAAATAAATGCTAGAAATTAAAAGAAAGAATACCTAATTACACACACACACAAATAAAACAAAAAGCAAATATGTGTTTGGTTATTACAGTGTAAAAAAAACACTTTCTTAATTGGTTTTTGATTTTTCAGTAAAACAGTCTAAATGCTCAAAACAAGATAATAATCAAAATAATAATTCTTATCACAAATATTATTATAGATTTTGTATTATTAAAATTTATTATTATTATTATATAACAGAAAATTTACAATTTCGCAATTTAAAATGTAAAATAATTTATTTATTTTTAAAAATATGCATTATTATTTGAGAATATAATTTCAGAAAATTAAGTATATCTTACGTTAGGTATATTTTCTCTTTACTGACTTCCTGTGGTCACTTAATGCTTCAGCCATATGAAAAGAACAACATCAATATCCTGTTAAACTCAAATCTTTAAAACCTATATTCACAATTTAGCACAATAGCATCTGGATGCCTTAATATTCAGAAGGCTTTTAGGATAAACTTAGGATAACTGAGGACAACCAAAGTAAGATCATGGTAATCTTATTTGAATCCACAAATGATTAAATAGCAGTCTGTTCATGCTCAGTGTGTATATCGTCTGTGCTTCAGTGCCATGTAAAAACACATTCTTTTCTTTTCTAGCATATGCACCACAAGCTTATGAGCAAAAAATCCTCTCTGACAACCTTGATGGGGGTTTTAATGCTTAAATGAAATGGATTCTAAGTCTTGGACATTCAAGACCTCTATTAGTAGTCCAATCTCACTGCAGTATAGCCACTTGGTATTGTTTACTATTGTACTGCTATTAAACATTACATATATTTCTGGATGAAAAAAGTTATGCACCATAATTAAACTCTACAGATTATTATATCCGACCGAATGATCAACAAAGTGCAATGTTACTAAAAAGAAGATACTGACTAGCTGATATATCTGCCGAGCCCAAGAGACTTCCTAAGAGCATGTTATATAGGGCTAAGAAAACTCATATTAGTCCATCTCTAGTGTATAGTATGAACACAGGAATATCTGTGCAAGTACAGAAATTTTCAGGACAGACATGCACTTCAGCAGAATGCACTTATGGAGCACTGGGCTTCCTGTCAACCTTGGAAACTTCAACTCAAACACGGCCAGATTTGGTACAACAGATAGCGATAAATGTACAAACACAGACACATTAACTCCTCGGCTTAGCTGGACAACAATTTCCACTCTCGTGTGCCAAGCCAGAATCCTGATGTCCCGAAAATACCCCCTCTGACAATTCAAATGCCATTCGGTTTTATCCCGAATGCAAAAGGGAGATAGCAGGATTATTAACAGAGGAAACATGTCGGGGATGAACATAACAAGGGTCTTCAATTTATTAAAACAGCCAGAGAGTCTCATAAGGTACATTAAATAAGAAGGGGTCTGCTCTCATGAGAAAACATCTGCGATATGAAGACTGGCCGTAGGATGGAAGGCAACAGTAACTCAAAAAATTGAAACTAATCAAATGGTTGATTCTGTGGGGGGGCATCTTTGAGAGGAAATGTGTGAGAAAAGAGGGTTGGAGGGGACGAAAACAAATGGCTCTTTTAGAGTGGATACAAAAAGGGACTTCAAAAGCAGTGAAAAATGTGTGCATTCCAGTACATGGCACAGTTTTAAAACCACAAACCAGATTTTGCAAGGACAAATGAGTTGCATGAGAATAAAGAAAAAAAACACAGAAAAGATGTAAAAAGAAAAAAAAAAAAAAAAGAGACAAAACGAACAAACCCAAACCCCCTAAAACACTTGAAACAACAACACAAAAAACAAGATAATGAGAGTCTTGCTGATGGCATCCTGTAATTAAATGGATTTTCATACGGAAAAAACACCACCCTAAAAAAATATAAAAACAAGGCCAAACCCAGCAGATTTTTTTGCATGGAAGATTTTTTTTTGCACGATCCGAGACCTCGCATTAACTTTTTGACTTCTTCTGTGGACACTTCAAATGTTGTGGGTTACAAACAGAAAAACAAGGAGGCCTAAAAATGGCAGATCTGCACAGCAATGTAGGCGCCTCGATTTCAAAACGCTAATGTTAAAGTAGTACCAAAAAAAGAAATGATCAAAGACGTCAAATTAAACAGTACAACATCATCGTCACTCTTTATCACCTCAAGGTCAAAGTAGTAAGGCAGAGTGTATTTTAGGTTGTGTAAATATTATAGCCATTGCTTTCGTCTGTATTGAATCATGCGGCTTGTTACACAACAAATGTTCTATATTCTAACTGGACTTCACCTAGCAAATCATAAAACGGAATATGATATTCTCAACGTTGGGGTGTGCAAACAACCACTCAACACGCTAGCAACATGACAAAAACCACTCAAAGCATGTAAGTAATCCAACAGAAACGCCCTGGCAACCATATTATGGTGGTGATTTATTTGCGAAAAATATAAAAGTATAATTTTTGTTCATATGTTTCAGATCCAAATTAACCAAAAGGAAACCAAAAAGTACTTTCCAACCCAGAATGCTACTTTCACAGGAACAGTCTATATCATTTACAAGTGTAGTCATCTAAAAGTAACCTTAACACAACCTCAAACTAAATGTAATTCTAATACTAATGACTCAACACGACAGCTCACCATGTGACTTTTTTCTCAATCCTTCAGTGCCATGCAGAGGACGGGCATAAAGGCGTATATATATATTGTAAAAACAGGCCTGTGTTGTGCTAATCGGATCAGTCTGTAACTTACATGAGACACTGTGGGGCCACTGGCCCCATCCCAAATGGCACCAGAGTAACATGGCCTACTGGGTAACAGTCCGCTGAGAAGACCACACCAATCCAAAAGGGCACATTGTGCCATTCGTGAGCACCTTAAAATGTCAAATGGGACACCCCATGGCCGTGAATCCACACCAAGTGCGGCATTCAGGACGGGGACCACAGTCATTCTGGCATAGGCTTTAATGCGTTTTATTTTAGATACTGATGAAAAGTATCATTATGTCACAATTTGTAAGTCAAGAAGCTATTCTTTTTTTTATAGACATTTTAAATTATAAATTCAATGATTATCAAGTGCATAAAAATTATAAATAAAATCCGGCCTGTATAAAATAAAATAAAAAAAAATCTTAATAAAATTTGATCATTGATTGAAAATTTGATCAGAATGTGCAAAACGAACCTGTTTTTCTCTATAAAATAGAACATTCTGATAGATAATTGTTGATAATTATTCACTGATTATCAACAAATGAACAATGATGATTGTTAAAAGATTTATTGGCTGAATAAAACGTGCAAAATTAACCTGGCCACTATAGAACTAGTGTTTTTTGGGGGGTTTTGTTCACACAGATGTGTTCTTTTCTCGTGTCCTGGATAAATAAGGAAAGGATCACAGGTGACACATGTCATCTGCAGGGAAGCCGATGCATTTTCTCCACACGCTGAAACCAGGAGAAGCGGCTCGCGATCCTACAGCCCAGCACCTGGAGTGCTAATGAGAGGCGCCATCTCACTCTGTGCCGTCTATGCACCCTTCTCGATCTCTTGGTCCTTTTCTTCATTTCTTTTCCCCCTTTTTCTGATACAAGGCTCCTGTCTCACAGACTTGTTAGATAAATTCAGACAGTGACAGCTTGTCAGGTTTCTGCGACAGGGTAAGATAGACCAGAAAAATGTGTGAAGATCTACTGCGCTGAAAGGCATGCAAATTCAAGATCTCAGTGCACTTAAAGTGGTAGGTCACACAAAATGAAAAGTCAAGGAATACCAGTATTACTTTCACAATACTGCCAATAACTAATAAATAGCCCATGAATAGTAAAATTCTATCATTTGTTTAAATAAATCAAAAATTAAAATACATGTAAAATACTATGAATAAAAAATTGACTACTGTTAAATAGTTTGAGTTTGGTATGGTTTTTAACATTTAGTTTTAAAGTGCCCCTATTATGCGTTTTCAAATATGATCTTTCATGCAGTGTGTCATGTAGCTGTATGTGAACATAAA
>JAUMHE010000072.1:12140985-12155694 GCA_032359235.1 Enteromius mattozi
CTATCAAAAAAAAGAGTCGGCTCACATTCGCCTAAACGAGTCGTCAGCAATTCGAATCTTTTTCTGTTACGGCTACAGGTCACTAAGTAACATATTTGCATAATATCATTTATTTAATCAAAAATACCGTAAAACATGCTGATTATGTGCATTAATTTTTATTTCAATTTTGAAGTTCAAAAGAAAAGCAATTGTTAAAAAAAAAAAATTACATTAAACTTAGACTATATTGTTACATTTTAATCAATTTAATGCTGGCATGCTAAAGAAAATTATTTATTAAATATTTTTAATTTTTTTCACTTAAAAATAAAAAATTGTTTTGGAATAAGCTAAAGATTACTACGGTCGTAAAAAATAACTGAGCGTTAGAAGATGGCAAAGCTTAATGCAAAAATATAGCAAACCAAATCTAATAATAATAACCACTATACCGTCATTAAACTGTTCAACTAAAGAAAATCCTGCCATCATTTACATCCCCTCTTGTCATTTAAAATTTGTAGAACTTTTTTTCTGTAGAACACTAAAAATGAACAATGTTCACAGGGGATTTCAAGCTCCAAAAATCCTTGTATCTGCAACCAATGCTGATTTTTGTTTGTTTGTTTTTGTTTCAAAGAAGGATAAGTATGAGCTGTTTAATAATGAACATCATAAATCAGGTTCATATACTCATTCATATGAGACTATACGCTCCTCTAAGGATGTCACAACTCTTTAGAATTAACAGGCATGGGTTTCTGATTCCATACTACAAATTTTAGCTTAAACTGTTTTTTAAAAACAGTTACACCAGCAATAAATATATCCTCATAGCTCAAAAGACCTTGACCGCACTTTTCCTGTCTCTTAAACCTACGATTCCACAGCTAACGTCACACCAGCCGTTATGCATTGACTGTCTACTATGCTCTTCTTTTGATAAGAACTTTCAGCAGCAGAAATAGCAGACCTGTCAAAGCTGAAGTCATACTTGTACCGATCTAAACAAGGATGTGAAGCATTAAAGACACTATTCATGCTTTCAAAAAAGCACAGTGCATTCACAAAAAGCTAGATTTTCAGCTAAAGAGCTATGGCGCCATCTAGCGTAAGCACTTTTTCTGGTCATGTCCTAAATAAATCAGAACCTCTACTTGGAAATCTGTATGATCTGCAGGCAATCACCGACACACACATGTAAACACACAAACAAGTAAGTAATCAGCAGGGCAAATAAAACAAACAAGCGTGCTACTGGTTTCCATAATTCATAAATATATGGCATAAATTGAATCTAAATCAAACAGGAGACATTCCTGGCTGTTTGGCTAAGGTCTTAAGCTCGACACGGCCCCATACACGTCTCTCAACAAAGACACAGTGTCAATACGTTCCAACGCTTAATGGCATCATGTCCTGAGGCCTTTCTCTCTGCTAGGCAAGCTGAACTAAGCTGTTGTAACCCCTTCAGCTATCTGACCGCCTCGGTGCACACTATGCCCCACGGGAAGCGAGAGGTGTATCTGTCTCTCTCTCCGTTACTCCATGGTCCCTGCCTCCTAATTACACCAGAGGAATCATCTACACCACATCACAAGCTCCTGCCGATGTGCCAATCATATTTCCGCTGAGCAGCAAAGCATTGCTTCTGCCCTGAAGAGATGGAGAAGGAAAGAAAACTAAAAGGAGATCGACACCTCCCTGGTCGGCTCCGTAAGCTCGGATGGAAGAGGTGCGTGTCTGCTGTCTGTGTGTTCGTACATCCCCTTTACTGTCTTGTATTACTGCTGTTCTTTAATCTAGTTATATTTAATATTTTGAATCAAGATCATACTCATAAATCAAAGGGTATGAGTACCGTGATGGAAGGAACAACAAAGATGTGCTGAAATGCTGCAAATGTACATGTGACAGATACTGATTAAAAGCAGTAAGGAGGTTGAAGGTCACCATATATCAAAGCTTCCTGAGTCAATGAGATATTCATTTTATCCTATCTAATAATGTATTCAAATTACACTACCAATCAAAAGTTTGCAGACATATGATTTTAGTATTTTAGTAATAAAGTTTCATATGCTCAACAAGAATGCATTTATATGATCAAAAATACAACATATATTAAATATAGTAATATTGTGAAACATATTGAACTGCTTTCCATTTTAATATATTTTAATATGTAATTTATTTTTGTGATGGCAAAGTTGAATTCAGCTGCCATTCCTTCTACAGTCTTCAGTGTCACATGATCCTTCAGAAATACTAATATGCTAATTTGCTGCTCAGGAAACACTTCTTATTGTCTACTGTATGGTAAAAAAAGAAAGAAAAAAGAAGTGCTGTTTAAAATTTGTGTGGAAATCATGATATAGATAGATTTTTCGATGAACAGAACATTAAAAAGAACAGCATTTATTCTTGAAATACAAATATTTTGTAGTAATACATAGTGCAATGCACAAAAATGAATAATACAAACAGTAAATTATATAATGGAGCACCCAAGCAAAATTTTATGACTGCATCAAGCTAAATAAGTTGCTAAATATCAAATAATTTTACCTTTTCTTGACAAGAAAAGTTTAGATCAGGTGTAAAACGTCATGTGGTGACTCCTTGTGTTTATGAATGAATAAATAAATGTATAACACTGGTTAAAACACACACACACACACACACATATATATATATATATATATATATATAAAAAAGGTGTTGAACTGTGTTGAAAATGTCATAAAAGTTTTTCGAAACCAATGTGAATACAAAAAGCGCATTCCTAAGAAGATACCAGCGGGTGTGGAAAAAAAAAAAAAAAAAGAACAACTAAAATGGGAACATGAGAGATTCAGGCTTTACGGGAGACATATGAAGGATGTCTGATTCCCCGATGTTAAAGAGATAACCTGGTGCTGATGTCTTGCCGAGCATGACCAAAGCGAGCCTCAGCAAGAAGCTCATATCCATCACTTAGTTGCCGCTTTCTGTCAGGTGCCAGGAAAGACGCCCTATTTTATGACACAAGGGGTCCCACAAAAATAAAACCGTGAATCACACACAACACACAGTGTTCTGATGCTAGTGAACGGCCTGTGGTGAGGAAGGCAGGGAGGGGCCCCTGTGGCGATAAGCCCGTTTCTTCGGAGAACTCTGCGCCCTTCAAGTCAGCCAACTCATGTTGAGTACAGCCAATGAGACAAGACCAACAAAGTCAGTAAGTACCCTTGGAGAACACAAACTAGGGTTGGTTAGATGTAAGTGTGCCCCAGAAACAGGGTGTGTTATTGCCAGGAATCACTAGAATGTTCCCAGAACAAGCAATAGGCTATTAAAGCCTTGAATAAAGTCTTGGACAGCACATGAACTACAAAAAAACTCCCAAATCTAGTTGTGGATGAGATTTATTTGATGTAAGGTTCATAAAAAAATTTTTCCGAGGGACTGGAGTAGTTGATCTGAAAGTACCCTGCAAAGTTCAAAAGGTCTGCGGTCTCGGTCTAAAAACATGTTGGTCTGGATCTGGTCTTTGGACATTGACTTTCATCAGGATTCTGGTCTTAAAACATCTAGTTAGACAACAATGCCTGTTACTGCACAACATGTCTAATTCTCCACATACAGACCATAATACATCAAGCCCTAGATCCACAAACCAACCCAAAAATGGACTAGTGTTTGTACACTCCATCTGCTGAAGCATCTGCTCTGGCTCCTTTTACTCTGCAGTGTCTTGACAGAATCACAGACCCACACAGTCCTGTAAATCCCCATTTTCCACAAACGATCCCCTGGCAGAGTAGCATAAGGCCCATTTATACTGCTACTACCACTGCAGCTTGAGTTACCGTGATCAAATGCTAATACATTATTAAAATGGTGTACATTTCTTGAAATGTTTGGATCTTGAGCCCTTATCTTTCTTCAATGTTATGAGTGTGTTGGTTATTAGTAGCTCATTACGAGGTCAGGCTATGAGACACTACCAAAGATTTGCAAGTTCTTTCTGCTAATGCTAAGGTTCAGTTTCAGCAGCTAAGCCACATGAAACACTGTAGCTACCAATGACCTGTGCACACTTTATAAATTTAGACTGAAACAACAATAACATAAATAAGTTGCTTCCAATTATCAATATTGGCTGTGGTATAGGTCCAAAAACAAAGCAAAAGGAATTATCAACTGTGATATTTTGATAGCAAAGCTATTGGTATGAAAATATTTTTAAATATTAAGGAAAGGAAAGGAAAGGAAAGGATGTGACATGAGGCCAGGTATGGTCACACACCATGAACACACACCCGGAGCAGTGGGCAGCCATTGCTGCGGCGCCCGGGGAGCAGTTAGGGGAATCGTGCCTTGCTCAAGGGTCTCACCTCAGTCGTGGTATTGAAGGTGGACATAGGGCTGTCCATTCACTGTCCCCACCCACAATCCCTGCCAGACCTAGGACAAGCACCCGTGAATATAATTATTATTATATTCTAATAGTTCGGCTTCCTAAAACACAACAGTCTGACTGTAATTTAGACTAAGACAGTATATCACAAATAAAAAAAGTGTTGAATGTACCCTTTAAAGTTCAGGTACAAGTTTTACTGACTTTTTTCTGGCTTAAGTTTTCTTCGTTAACAACATGGATTGAAGCTCTTAATTGTGAACTCTCAAAGCGCATTAAATAGTATAATTTAACTTTAAAATGTACAAAATGTGTTTTTTTAAGCTGCAGGAAGGATAAGCCGAAAAGATGGCTTGGAAATCGGATTCCTGATGTACTCTTGATATTAACTTTGTACATTTTGAACAAAAAAAATTATGGACTGCAGTTTTAAATATTATTAAATATCATATTGTGGACTTCATATCACGATATTATCATATAGATACATTACTACAAAGAAGCATAAATTTCACTCAACTAGAACACAGCAAAAATCTGGCAACAGAGATATTAAATAGTTTTTTAGAACAAATCAGGCAGTCCCACTTTATATTAGATGGCCTTAACTACTTACATTTAAATTAATCATTAGATACAAAACACATATGGTGTACATACATATGTTTTTACATTGTACTTATATTTTTAAAAATACCTATACATTTACATCTGTATTTAATTTATGTAATTACATTTATAATTACACTGTTGACCCATCCCTTAACACACCCTTAAACCTACCCAAACCACCAAACCTGTCCCTAACCTCACCCATATCCCACATCAACAGCAGCAAAAGTGTTTTGCAATTCACCACAATATGACCTCAATAAGTACATTGTACTTATGTTTTGGTTTAAGTACATAGTAGTTAAGGCATCCTTATATAAACCAATCAGGCTAAAATGTATAAACACTTCATTTTCTACCATCTAATATCCATGCAAATTATAGCTAAAAATGTAACTGAGAGGCAGGACTCTGTATCCTACACCCTTTGACTTGAGCACTGCAATTTCTTGTTCATTTTTCTGCAAATGAAACCTTAGCTTTGGATGAGCATAACCTGCGGTTAGGAGCTCTCTAAAATGATGAGAAAAGCATTTCAGTTTGTTGTATCTTTTTTCACCCCAATTTCTCAAAAGCAAATAGGTTTACCTGAAAAAAGCCCTTGAACCATCAATGTCACTTGTCAAGTGGTAAATGCAAGGGCTTTAAATGTAAGGCCAGCTGTCAAATGGAAGTCATTTCATCCAATGATTACTCTTCATGATCATATAACGACCAAGGAGCATAAGGCTGTTTTACAAGAGCAGGTGCACCATATGTCACAAACATGGTTTGATCATGATGTTGCCATATTCAATATGACCTCATATGACCATGTAAAATGTCAATAATCTATTGAGCACCTTGTATGGTTTCCTCAATCATCAGATCTATAAATGTAAACATTTAGGTGCCACATTTCTATAGTTCCACAGTCACAATGAAATTGTGTTTGGTATTTTTAAAGTGCCCCATTATGGATTTTAGAAAATGAGCTTTCATGCACGATGTAACACAGCTCTAAGTGTATGGAATCGACCAATCACTGGATAGGTTTGGAAAAATTAATTGTTGAACGAATCGCCTGGGAGTCGTTGAACAAATAAGGTAAAAATAAAAGCATATTTTAAGAAAATGAAAGTGTTTTTTGACCTTGCATGCATGTCAACCTGTTGTTTGGGACTAACCAAAACATTCATAACCCAATATAGAGGCACTTTAAAATCGTAAAGCCATAATTCAAAATGCCAATCTTATAATGCAATTTAAACAATGCCATTTTGAATCTCTTTATTGTTGAAATAGTCCATGTGACATCAGTGGTTATAAAGTTATGACAATACTTTTAGAATATTTTTGTTTTGTTTGTGCACAAAAAGTATTCTCGTAGCTTGAAACACTAATATCACATGGATGACGTCTTGATGACATTTGAAGTAGGAACATAATAAAAATTATTTAATAAGAAAACTTTGATTAAGATGCCTCAAAATGATAGAGCAGGTCACATTTAGCAAACTCATTTAACATTTTAAGACGCATTTTTCATGTTGAAACCAGCATCACCTCAATTATCCCCAACTCACACCGTCACCTCTTGTCCTCAATTCTCCCTCATGCGCTCACCTTTGTCTCGGTTGCTGTGCCTACCAGCTGCACAGAGCGGGGGATGCGGCGGAGGAGGAGGATGAGGAGGTGGTGTCGGGCAAGATGCGAGTCATTAGCAGCATTAGCGTTTTCATCCACTTTGTCGCTGCTGTGCGAAACAAACCCTTTTAGTATCCCGCACCACACCACCTCCACTTTACCACACAGAGTTCCGGCATCGCTCTCCACTCAGGAGTCTGTGTGAAGGATGGAGCCGACTCAGTGTGTGCACGACACAGATAACTTTATCTCCCGACACAGACATGCGCACCCATTGAAACGCTCAAATCCCAAGCCTGCCAAACACCTTGGCCCAGACATTTCCTTACTCTCACCGAAGCCACGCAAATGCAAGAGGTGAGACATCAATTTGGGCACTATGTGAATAACACCTGCGCGGAGACCGGGAACGGCTGCAGAAGCACGCTGTGAGCGCTACATGCCCCTCACGCACAAACCCCCAACCCCTTGTGCGAAACAAACTAATATGTCGTCCGAAGGAGGCCAAGGAACAAAATCTAATCTGATAGACCGAGCCCACAAGGAGAGAGGCAAAAGTCAATTTTGTGACCTGTCCTTTACACTTTACTACTAGTTATACACGCAAAAAAAAAGAAAAAATGTAAGTGCATCAGAAAAAAACTGACTTGTGTAATCACCCAATCACTGCTTGATAGGGAAACAAAAAAAATCAACGGATCTGGAACAGTTGTAAAGATGCATACCGAATGCTACAACTGCCCCCTGATGCTGCAAAACAACTAATATGCTGTCCGAAGCGAGGGGGCCACAGGCGCAGTGACTAATATGATATTCTGAACCCATGAGGAAAGGCAGAAGTCATTTCTGTGATGCTGACCGGCTAATGAAAACAAATCACAGGAAATAAACATTAGTCAATGAATGATGCGCAATAACACAGGCAGAAATATGCTAATGGAAGTATCAAGATATGTCTTAGGGTGAAATTTACAAATGGAAAGATGGAAATGGACATGAGCGCAGTCTTTCGTGCCATTAGTGGACAAACATACCCAAACATCTGCCACAAACACACATGCTTTCCACTGACCCTGACCTGAATTAGGTTCGCCTCGGGGTGAGATGCAGCCTGGCTTGTGAGATGGGACAGGCCTTCCGGGCACTCATTACCGTCCTAGAACTATCCTCCAGGACAGACGGAGAAGACATGGGGAGAAGTGAGGGAGAAAAAAAAAAAAGAGGAGAGGGAGTAGAGAAAAGTTGCTGGAGGGGGGGGGAATGAAAAATAAGGGTTTGTTATAGTGGAGACAAGCTGCGGAGCAATGCATTTCAAAGCAAATATTTCTGGGAGAGTGCTGGGAGAGCGAGGGTGGTGAACGGTGCCCAGGGGGCAGTGAAGCGGCACTCGCCTGATCTGATCTAACCGGAGATTAACCGCAGCTCTAATCCTCACCACGGGCTGCGGCGGAGACGTGACGGGCCACGCTCCACCCTCGACAGGGCAAATGACAGAGCCACATGATCTCGCTCTGATGAGCAAAAATTCATTAGGGCGTGCTGTAAACTTCACAACACTGCTTACAGTCCCTGCAAGCGACACTTAACCTCGCCCACTTTGAGACTACAAGTGAGCGCATGCAGTGGGGTATTCAGGCGGATTGCACATTTGGGATGTCAACTCAACAGGAAGGGCTCCAAAACAGGCTTTGTGTACACTAGAAACATAAGAGATGGTTTCTTTTTTCAGAATTTAGCTAGTTATGAAACAAGCTTTAGAGAAGAAGTGCTGGTTAAATGTGAAAATAGGATATATGACAAAAACATGGACCATACCATTAAGGAAAGATAAAAGTTAAGCATTTCGTATACATTACTGCTCTAAGGTTTGGTGAACTTTTTGGTAAGACTTTTAAAACATTCAATTAGAATTTAAACTAACCATTTTCTATTTTAAAATTTAAAAATGTAATCTTTCTCCAGTCTTCAGTCTCACATGACCCTTCACAAATCATTCTAATATGCGGATTTGCTGCTAATGAAACTTGTAATGCTAAAAACAGTTGTGCTTTTTTCATATGGTATGTGGTTTTGCATTGCTAAAATACACAAGACCTTCCCTGAAACAGACGTCATCTGGAGGGGAGCATATGTTGCTCTATAACCTTCAAATACCTTTCAGCATTCATAGTGCCTTCCAAAACATGCAAGCTTCCATACCATATATGCACTTTTCCACTTTGTAACAGTCCATTTTAAATGAGCCTTGGCCTATAGGACATGATGGTGCCTCCAATTTGTATAATAGAGATTTAGTCGGCATCTCCAGATGGCATTGTGTTTATCCACAGTGGTTTCTGGAAGTTTTCCTGGGCCCATCTAGTAACGTCAATGACAAAATCCTTCCGATGAGTGATGCAGTGTTGTCTGAGGGCCCAAAGACCATGAGCATCTAAAAAAAAAAAGGTCTTCTGCCTTGTCCCTTACGCTCAGTGATTTCTCCAGTTTCTCTGAATCTTTTGATGATGTTATGCACTCACTAGATGATTAGATTTGTAAAGGCTTTGCAATTTGACTTTGAGGAACGTTGTTCTCCAAGTATTCCACAAGATGTTCTCCCATCTGAATCTTTTCAAAATGTCTTGCATTTCCAGCCCTTTGTTGCCCCCATGCCAACTTTTTTGAGACCTTCAGCGGGCATCAAATTTGAAATGAGTTCATTTAGTGAAATAAAATGTAAAATTTCTCAGTTTAAACATTTGTTATGTTCTCTATGTTCTGTTGTGAATCAAATATTGGCTCATCTGATATGCAAGTCTTTCAGTGTTCATTTTATTCAAATTTAAAATATGTTCCAAGATTTCCGGAATTCAGGTTATACAGCTGTAGTCGAAAAAATGTGCCAGACAGACTTAGACCAACCTGATTAATGAATTACTGAATTTAAATAATCAGTGGTACAAGAGAGGCAGATTTAGGCTTCACGACAGCTCCCCATCAATAGTCCATCATTTTCTTTTCCTTTCAGTCACTTCAGCACACTCCCCTGAAAAATCTTAAACCTGGATAGGCTGGTTTTAGCTGGTTTAATCTAGTCTATTCAAACTAGCTGAAAAGCCCCATAACCTGTTTAAACCAGCAATCATGCAGGAGTAAACAAGCTTAGACTGTTTAAAGATGTTTTCAGCAGGGTCTGCCATTATATAACATCAAATTCAGGAAAATGAAGAAGATAAAAAATAAAAATCACAGCCCAAGCACATTAGGATGCCGGGCACGGCACTTGACTGACGACATCCCTGAAAGCGTTCATTTTTCTTCGTCCGTGAGCTGTTAACTGTGGCACACACCTCTCCTCCCCTCCTCTGTCACAAACCTGAAATCAACTTAAAAATATATCACTCCTGCCACGGAGGTGAAGCCGTAATGCTCCGTTCATGTACAAAATACAAACTTACAAACAGCCTAAATGGATAATCCATTCTCAGCGCACCTCTGCCTGAAACCGAGTTAATCTACAAGATCATTTCCACAATGAATACTCAATTTTTCTGCCAGGAAATATGGGCTGCGGATTAGCTCCGACAGCACAGAGCTGCAATCTTTAAGTCATACACAGTTTTACTTATGCATTTATCAGATAAAAACCCCCACCCAGTTGGAGTCACTGAGCTCTCATCCGCACACGCAGGCATTTTTTACCAGTCCCATACTGCCACCTACTGGGGAACAAAATGTTATTTTAAACCTAAAAAATGCTTCCTTTGCAGATAAATTGCATAGGTGGGAATGGTGCATCCAATTAATATATATACATATTACATAAACTATTATTTTTATATTAATGTTTCTTAAATATTCACTACAGATTGACAGACAGACAGAGAGACAGACAGGGACGGACGGACGGACAGACAGACAAGGAATACATTCTAATTCAATTATATTTAAATAGAAAACCATTCATTTTAAATGTTAATACTAATTCACAATATTACAGTTTTTACTGTATTTTCAATCAAATAAATGCAGCCTCAATGAGTATAAGAGAATTCTCTTGATAATATTTTCAAAATCTTACAGATGCCAAATTCATGGTAGTGTATATTTATAAAACACATATAATAATGCTCGTCCATTTTTCTATACACACAACAAGCAAAAAAAGGTCTTCTAAATTATTGCATGCAAATCTAGAGTCTTTGGTCTAACCAGCGAATATTCTGACTGGCTGTAATTGTGTAGTGTCACACAGCATTTTCACTTTCACTGTGGAGACTGACAAATTACTTGATGCTGGAAATGTATCGTGTCGTGCCTGGTTAGGACACGGTGTAAAGCTCAGTTGAATTTGTTCTAGATCATTAAACATGACTTTATGGGGCCTCGGAAGCCTGTCTGCTGAGGTACTTTCATACAGAAACGCTGTCTGTTCAGTAACAGACTGACTGCAGGACAACCATCTCTTCACATTTTTAATGTCTCGCTTCCAAACAAACCTAATTCTACTGATGCTCTGGGACCTGAATTATGTGTATCACATAAGGGGCCAGGGGCATCCAAAATGTGCACTATTAGTGACCACCATGTCCACAATTCAGAAGTACTGCCCAATGATAATGAGTCATTTGAATAAGTGCCATCCGTGGGCATGATTGGGTAGAAATTTTGTTAATGTGAATGGAAAATCCAAATGTTGCTAGCAGACTGTAATGTTTATTAATACTACTGATACATTCTTGGGGTAAAGCAGTAGAGGAAACAGCTAAATGGATACACAGCGAGGTTGAAAGCACTAAGGGAAAACACAAAACGCACAGCATGACAATGTATCATGATGCATTCATGTGGGACAGAGGTTGAGGTAACAGCTGGCTTTATCTCATTGACTGCTTCAGTGCCGACCTGGAAAACGATGAAAAGACGCATCTTGTTAAAGCAAAAAACAGCACAAAACGCACGACAAGAGTTCAACACAGCAATAAACATTTTAATATGTATCTGTAAATGTAATTAACCTTGACAAACACGCAAAGACTCGTTATACCAGCTGCCTGCTATGTACTGTTACACTGGTGTATATAAATGACGAAAATTAAATGTCATTCTTGCTCGTGTTCATTTAGTGGAAAAGACCATGTTACTTTACATAATGAATCTAATAGAAACTGAATATTGCCAAAAGGCTAAAAAATGAGACTGGTGACCATGTGAAAACAAGAAAACTGAGTAAGTGCAGACAGGCAGATTAGAAAATAGCAGCTAAAACATTTGTAACAAACTGATTGCAAGGCGGAGACGGAGAGGAACAGTGCTGTTCACAATTAGTTTGGATTCAGGGCAGTAAATACCGTTTAAGAGGAGTTTATAACAGTTAGTCTGCCTTCAGCAGCAGGGGCTGAAGTCTCTCTGGCTGAAGCCATAGAAACAAACTCTAAAACACAAACAGCGGTAGTCAATTTTGTATGCTGCCAATATTTGAGTTTTCCATTCACGTACACAAATTTCTACAGAATCATGCCCGTGAAATCAAATCATGGCTGTGTCAAAGTATGTACACAGAAACAATACCCTGAGGTGATATCACGCACATTACCATAACATTAGTGCGACTTACATAATTCTACCACACAACGAAACTTTGTTTTTGTTTTTTAAATTAGCCTAACATTACATAACTATTTTATTGCAGAATACTTTTTTTTTTTGTAAAAAAAGGTACCATGGTATTTTGATACATTTTTTGATATACAATAAAACACCAATGTTGTGAAACATTATTAGAATTTTAAAATATCTATTATCTGTTATAAATTTTAAATTTCAATTTCAAGTGACAGTGCCACTCCCCTAGAGTTAAACAGTTGGGTTTTACTGTTTTTGAATCCATTCAGACGACCTCCAGGGCTGTTGGTAGCACTTTTAGCTGTAGCTTAGCATAGATCATTGAACCTTATTAGACCATTAGCATCATTAGCATGAAAAGAGTTTAAATATTTGTCCTATTTAAAACTTGACTCTTCTATAGTTACACTGTGTACTAAGACCGATGGAAAATGAAAAGTTGCAATTTTCTAGGCTGATGTAACTAGGAACTATACTATGATTCTAGCGTAATATTCAAGGAACTTTGTTGCCGTACCATGGCTGCAGCAGGCGGAAGGATATCACGCAGAGCCTGAAACAGTCCCCAGCATTTTCATGTGCACCCTTGCTAAATATATTTAAATTTCATTTTAAAAAAAAAATTAAAATTTTAAGTCTGGAGGTGCATTTAGATGTTGCATAGGTTATAACATGCACTGGCTAAACTAAAAATATACTTTACAAAATGCACAAAAAACAAATACATTCACTAATGTGCATTTAATAAATATGCAGAGCTGAATCTAATGTCCTTTCCATGAGCTGTTTGAGACTGAAAATGTAAGGTCACAGACAAAGCTTATCTCGACTGGGATGGTCTGTTTGTATTACACTCTTTAGGTGTTCCACCCTCCTGTTTCAGTCTCTCCAAAGCAAACCCGCACTCCTCCATCAGATAAGACTCAATCCAGCCACCTGAAAGACTTCTGCTCTGTTTGAGGCGGTCAAACACCAGGTAAAAATAGAGTGAAATGATGGAAGTCACCTCAGGTCACTGGCAGGTTTTTATAACGGACAAAAACGAACACTCACAAGGAGGTATGGAACTGCGGCCGACTCGAACTCACCTTTAATACTCTAGTAATAAATAAAGCAATTGCCTCGCAGGAAAAACAAGCAAAGGAGTCGCGACTGCTCATTAAAGACTGAATTTACACCTTTCTGTAGCCTGTATGGTTCAAGGATCCCTGCTTTGCATATGAAGGGTGTTTAAATATCCATTAGATGCCATAATTTGTCAGGCACAGCCCTAAGGGCTAAAGACAGGGAGAAAAACATGCTGTGATGGGAAGGGTGGGAGAGGGTCACCCAAACACACATTGTCATATGTACACACCCTGTAGCAGAGGAGGAGAATAAATTAACCGCGGAGATACCACAGGCAGTGTCAGAGTCACTGAGTTAATGTATACTTGGAGATGCGATGCACTACGCTTGAGGCTGAATACTTCTCATTTAGAACTAGCACTAGCTCATCTCTTCTTAATAAATGTATCGAAAGTCATTACAGTCAGTTTGGATTCAAAGGTGCTCATGTAGTCTGCACCCCTCTAACACTTTCAAACTAAATATATTTAAATATTTATATTTAAATATTTTTTTAATTCTGCACCACAGAGGAGTAGACAGTATGACCAAAATGGCATGATAAATTTATCACAATAAACTGAGTGTACATATATATATAAAAAGTAAATTATAAATCAAAATACACACATACACACACACACACACTGTGTGTGATATTTAACAGAAATTCAGAATTGATTTATTTTGCATTAACTTTATTTTTTAATGCTGTTAATATTTTACAGGAGTGTAAAATTAATAAATTTCAAAATCTATTAATAACATAGCATTAACCAACTAAAAAACAATACAATTAATAATAACAATAAATTATTGTTATTCTGTATATTTGTCACGCCCTTGTCCATGTTCAATGTCCCTAGTTCTATGTCTTAGGGTCGTGGAAGGGGTGGGTAGGGAGGGGATTTGGCCATGGCCTCCCAAGGCTCCTGATCCGCCATGGCCTCCCGAGACTACGATGCCATCCTGGAGGCACCTAGTGACTCTGCCCTGTACGGCCTCCAGGACGCCCACCCTCCTTTCCTCTCTGGGTATTGTTGATGTGTCGTGGTGCGGGGACGCACCTTCCGGGAGGGGGAGATGATGTCACGCCCTTGTCCATGTTCAATGTCACTAGTTCTGTGTCTTTGGTTTTGTTATGATTTCCTGTTTGTCTATATATGGTCTTGTTCCTGTTCTTGTTTAGTTAATTGATTAACCCGTCCCACCTGTGCTCCTCACCTGTCCATAGTTACCTCTTCTGTATATAAGCCCGTTGTGTTCTGTCTTGTTTGTGGATCTTTATTGTTATTATAACTTTGTGTAGATGTGCCTGTGTAAGTCTATGTCCTTGGATGTTCAAAGTAAAGCCTACGTATTATTGCAACTCTCGT